>JANHFL010003113.1:389641-399897 GCA_032468155.1 Oxyrhabdium leporinum
GGTGATGACGATCCCTGCAGCCTGAAACAGCTGATCGTCGGGAGGCCAATCCAACTAACAATCAGTTGCTTGTGATAAATCATGGCTACGCTGAAGCTGACCAGGCTGTTTGCTGCAAAGAGGCAAATTGCTGGGAGGCAGAGGCAGGGTTGTTTTTTTCTTCTTGTTTTCCTCCCCAAAAGCTAGGTGCGTCTTATACTTTGGAGTGTCTTATAGTCCAAAAAATATGGTAATACCTGACTTAGGAATGGAAACAGAGGGAAAGATGCATAGAAGCATCTGTGTCTTTTCCCTCCCTCCCTTCATGCTATTATTCAAATCTGTCTTCTGTTGGGAATCCACGAGGCATGAAGCAACAGGAGTCAGAGCTCCTTCTATGGACTTCTATGCCTGGAGGCTTCAAGATGGCCTCCTCTCATAACTTCACAGTTTGTACATCAGTGCTGCTAGAGAAGCAAATCCTTTTTATTCAGCAGTGAAGTTTCGTTCTTGTTTTATCCACTGCAAATGCAATACTAATTTCCATTTAAAAGTAAACAATTCCGACACAACTAACTTTTTTCTCTACATGATGATAAATGTGAATGCCATCAATCTTGTAACCAGATTTATGCACTTAAAAGGAACTACGCTTGTCAAAACTTAGCTTGGCTTACCTCTTTAACAGTCTTGAGTAATTTGTTCACTTGAGCCAAAGCCCGTGAAAGAAAACCATCATAGGTGGATCTTGAACTGAACATTTCCAGTAACATTTTTGACTCCCAGAGGACATTACTCAGTGTTGAATATCCAGTTATTTTACCTGAGACAGGAAGAAGAAAAAAATGTTGAGATCCGAAATCTTGGCTGCTTTATTATTAAATCCCTATGAAAAATGTATACTAAAATGGGTATTCAATATATTCATATTGGCCACCCTTACCGCCAGCAGGGGACAAAATGGTGAAAACTGAAGGAATCAAGATGGAAATCTCAGTCTCAATGAAGATAAGTAGACATTTTCTGGATCAGGAGTCCCTGCGCTCAGTCATTCAAGCTCTGGTCATCTTACACTTGGACTCCTGCAATGTGCTGTACATGGGGCTACTCTTGAAGAGCATTTGAAAGTGTCAACAGGTGCAGAGTGCGTTGTGCAGGGAATATTGGCCCACTCTAGAATAGCTCATGTTACTGCGCTGGCTGCCAGTCTGCTTCTGGGTCCAATTCAAGCCTTGCATGACATGGATCCAGGTTACTTGAAGAATTGTCTCACCTGTATGGGACAGGCCCATGCCACCCATACAAGTAGAGAAGACATGGTATGGATCCTGTCTGTCAGGGAATTCCTGCTGGCAGGGTCTAGGAGAAGAGCCTTTTCTGCTGTCATCTTGGCCTTTTGGTATCTCTTGAGGTGAGATTGGCTCTCACCCTCCTGACCTTCCACAAGAGCCTGAAGACTTGGCTCTGCCAGTTGGCCAGGACCTCAAGGGGGACTACCATGCTGGAGGTGGTTGATGGACTAACAGTAAATCCCACCTCCCTGTGCATCTTGCTCCTTCGCTTGTCATATTTTCATTATAATTTTGTATTCTTTTAATCATAATTTTTGTATTCTTGTTGTTATGGTTTTGCCACTTTTGATGTTATAGGTCAGTGGTTCCCAATCTTTGTGGCTTGGTGGCCCAGATGGGGGGGAGAGGGAAACTGGGGCACACAAGCGGCTGGCCGGCACATGCACGTGCAGCTCAACGTGCAGAAGTTGAGCTGTGTGCACATGTGCACGTGCGTCAGCTTGCTGCTCCTGCACGCCCATGTGTGCCTGTCTGCTGCTCAGGCAGTTTCCAAGTAAGCCACAGCCCAGTAGTGGGCCTAGGGGTTGGGGACCCAGAATCACCTTGTGAAAAGATGGACTGCAATTAAATTTAATAAATAAATAAAAATAGGTGGGTATCCTTCAGGCTAACAACACCAAGAAAAAAAGTTAGTAGTGAATATATCAGACAAATGAAGAAAAGTTTGAACACTCTGGTGGAAATACCATCAATTAACACCTGGGCAATTCCAGTCATTAGATGTACAACTGGAATAATAGATTGGACTCAAGCTGAAGGAGAAGCCCTAGACAGGAAGACCAGAAAAAATGATGATGAATCATGCCCTTCTTTCAGGCAGCAAAGTTGACAGACCCAATTTACCAAGAAACATAGATTGGTATGTATGTATGTATGTATGTATGTATGTATGTATGTATGTATGTATTTATTTACTGACTGATTGATTGATTGATTGATTTAATTATTTATTTATTGGTGTGGAATGTTGCAAGCACACCAGATAGTTGAAGAAGAAAAGAGGGCATTGGAAAAAATATCTGAAGGACAGTGGAGAAGATTTATTGAAGCTATTATACCATGAAGGTTTACTGAGTAAAGAACAGTTCAAACTGGCCTAAAAAATACCAAATGAAGAATAAAAAAGATACATGAAGGCAAAGTATTATGTGGCTAGTATATCAAATGTCAAGACCATAAAATAAACAAAGTAATAGAAAGTGAAGAAGCTAAAGTAATCTGGAACTTTAGTATTCAACTAGATAAGCGTAATGTCACATAACACCCCAGACTTAATAACTGTCAATAAGACAGACAAAAAAGTCTGGATTGTGGTCATTGCACACCTGGAGACAAAAAAAAAGAGAAGAGAAATATCTGGGGGAAAATGATAAAACACAAAGACCTACAAATAGAAGTAGAACAACCATGGCAAAAGGAAGCAAAGACAGTACCAATAGTGATAGGCACCTTGGATGCAATCCCAAAACATAAGGAGCACCACTTGAATACCATTGGCATTAACAAAACCATCATCAATGAAGTGTAAAAGGCACCTTTCTTGGAACAGCTTATATCATGTGGCAGTATCTTTGATATTGTTAAATTATAACATCCACCTATCCCAAGTTCTTGGGAGGGATTCAATAGGTGCGCAAAAATACAAAATCCAGACTAGACATTTGGCAGACTGTGCAACCAACCATAATCAATAATAATAAAAATAAAACAAGCTTTATAGTTTCAGTACTAATGACTGTGCCCTTTTGATCTAAGTAATTTTTCAACTTAATATAAACACTCCTACCTTTACAAAGATGTGCGTAGAGATATTCAATTGTTGAAAAAAGGCTTCTTGATATAAATTGTCCAAAAACAGCCATCCAGTGTTTTTTGTAACACTCCAACACATTTGCTAATGTCCAAGGGGGTTTATGATATACTACCTAAGAAAGAAAAAATAATTTTACTAGTCAGATTTCAGTATCTTTTCTAGAAACATGCCACCTACTACTAGTAACTATATCAACTCCTCCCTATTCTGACAAACAGACAGACATATAAAATAAATGATAGAATCTAATTTTGGAATAGGATTAATAATACTACCTAATACAGTCTCTTCTAATACTTTATTTTCTTCTTTAAAGACAAATTATATCAGAGGGACTTAATTACATCCTGAAAGTATTTTACAAAAGCTTGTAACCCATTATATATTGTGAAGCTATGGTCAACAACATGTCAAGGTTTTACAAAACATGTATTATTTTCAGAGACAAGATACAAGTATGTTAAGATAAGATTATTTGTACGCCATCACACCATGTAATACAAAAGGAAAAAATGTGGAATTGAGAATAAAATTCATCTTCCTGAGATTTTCAGATTTTATTTAAGCTATGAAGGTGTCATTTACAAAAATACTGACCTAAATCAGCTGTCACAGATGGCTAAAAGAAGCTGGCAGAATTTTGCCAGTCATGGAGAATCAGGAAATCTGAAGAGCATTAAGCAACAAGCAAATCCGGCATTAAGAATGCAAATTTGTAATAGATGTTAAGCAATCTGCTCATTTTGCTTACCTAAGCCATGGGATTCAGTTTTTCTTGGCAACCTAATTTGGTAAATTTCAGATTATCTAAAATCCAAAATTCACTAAGCATGAAGACAGATTTTTGATGAAGGTTTCAAAGGTGTTACTTCTGCATAGTTGTTGGACCTTAGCATTTTAATTATTTTTAAACACACTTTTTTTTAAAGGCATATGACCTTTGCAGAATCCCCATGGCCATGTATTTATGACAGTTATACTGTCCCAGAATCATGTGAAACTCCAGACTTCCAGTGAGGCACTCTAGCATCATTTCTTGGTCTTCTGTTTTTCCTAATTCAACCATGATCACTACCAAGCATATTTGTTCCCCTTGACAGAGTTTCTGGTATTGTCTTGTTCTGGCTTTTTCTATCCCCTAAACCTTCCCTCTCTCTACCCTACACCCCGGAGGTGAGATTCAAAAAAAAACCATCTGATAGGATGCTCCTTAATGTATGTAAATCTGGAAATTATGCACATGCATCCAAGGTGTATCAAAGATGGATGACAGAGCTTGGGGCATGTCTTGATGTCCTATGAAAAGGGGAATTTATTTTAGAAAAACAGAAGGAACAGGTCAGAAAGCAACTATCAGCCTGACCATGCTCCTTATTCCTCTCCAGACTCATGCCTAATTTAGGGAATTATATACTGGACAGAAACAAGCAATGACAGCTAGAACAAAAATGTGGTTAAAGATTCTTCTACTGGTGGACAGAGCTGGCATAAATGAATCAGGCTGTGGATGGCAATTGTTCTCATTCTGCACCCACTTTGAGAAGTGGATTCTGAATTAACAGCCCCAGCTGTATAGCAACAAATTCTGCTGCAAAATGGAAGCATTCTAAAGGAACTTTCAGAAGGAACTCTTAAAGTGACTTGAGGATACTGTACCAGAGCCTTACATGGCAAATGTGCCAACAAGATACATTTCAAAGTTTGATACTAAAAGAGCTACTAGAGGGAAACAGTATTTAAATATAAAATATACAATCTCAAAGTATTAAACAATTTGCTGTATGCCATAAAGTGAAAATAATGTTGTGAAGTTGTCATCACAAAAAAGGGGAGGAGGGAAGGAACCTATCAGTCTTGTGGCTAGCATAAATAGCCCTCTCAAACGATCTTTGCCTTTTCTGCTTATAGAAGGAGCAGGGTGCCTACCTGCCCCAAAATGCAATAGAAATTCCCAACAATATATAACAGACTATAACTAAAATTGGAGTCAGAATGTACATACGTACGTAAGTATATGTAAGAAGCACTGATGCATTACAAATGGCTTCCCTAATTGGAAGACCTATATTTATTTTGAACATTTGGGGGGGGGGGGAAATCACCTCAATCCATAGATCTCCAAAAGCAATCTTCAATTCTGTTTCTAAAATAGAAGATAAAACATCTCCCAAGCTTTTTTCCATATCAAAAATAATTTCTGAAAGACAATTAGTAGAACTCTTCTCAGTCTTCTTGGGGTATTTATCTGTTTGTGAGCAAAACCAAGTTTAAATTTCAATTAAATTACAGTTCCAGTGCATTAGGTATAAACATAATGAGGCCATAAGCATCCTTTGTACATGATCCTCAGAAAAGATTCATGTGGTGAAAGGAGGCGCAGGCTGGTGCTCTTTTCAGACTGTTTTGTATGCCAAGGCAACTTTTTGCTTTGAAAACTGAAATGCTTCCCAGTCCTGTTGGATGATACCCTGATAATCACACTGCCCAAGCTCTTCCAAATTGAAATTAGAAGCAGAATTAGAATTCTTTATTGGCCAAGTGTCATTAGACACACAAGGAATTTGTCTCCGGTGCATAAGCTCTCAGTGTACATACAACAATAGTGATAGATCATTATCATAGAAAACTACTATATTCAATTATCTCCGATACTCTCCCTATTTACGTATCAAAACTCTTCAATAGTTCCTCAACTTAACTGAGGAACTCTACTGACACCAAAATATAAATTATTTCTCCAACCAATTCATTGCAACTAGTCTGATAAACTTTCAAATGGCTTTTTCCCTATACTTAACAACTACCATTTCTTTAGTGCCTAACAGTCATTTAAAACAGTGGTCCCCAACCTTTTCAGCTTTGCGGACTGGCAGTGGAGTGGGGGGTTGAAGGGATGGATCCACCATGCATCAGCCATTTCTGTTTGATTCCAAATGGGCCGCAACCCAGGGGGTTGGGGACCCCTGATTTAGAGGCACAAAAACATTAATTTTTATCCATCTGGAGGTAGATTTTAACGTGGCATATTCTTTAGGGTAATGTTGGCATTTTATCAGTGATGATTATTTGGAAATAGTTATTTTATGACTTTTTTTTAAAAGCTATTTTTCAGTTTTAGATTGCAAAATCTTACATTTACGGTACCTGGAAATAAACTACAAAGAATTCAGAGGTACTTACTCAATTGTCTTGTAAGGCACTAGTGTCATGCAAATATATAAAGAAAAACCAACCTTTTTCCCACTTGTTATTGAAAGCATCTTCACTAATAATTGTGCCCTTTGGAATCATTTTCTGGAATGCAGCAACGAAATCTACTTTACTATATGCCTTTATTTCACTCACGAGGGCTTTGTTACACAAATTTTTATCATCCCTATTAAAGAAATACAAATAAACACGACTAGTTTTGCTTTCTTGGGAAGAGGAAGACAATTGAATGTATCCATAATGCTGAGCTATGATATAATGGGTATGATTTTGGTTTAGATGATGGGTGAACGTTAAATACATATATTCAATTATCTATGACATAAAATCTCTTATATCTGTGTTACATAAGCTGGTGAATCTCTCAATACCAGGATGAAGCCATTTTAAAATAAACTTTCCACAAGCAATTGTAAAAGTTGAACTTGCAAAATTCTGTTTTCAAAGAGTTAGGATTCTGGAGGCTCTAACGGGAAAAAAACACCTCCCCCTTTACTTAAAATCCTCCGAATTCCTACATAAGCATATACGTATGTTCCATTACTTGAAACAACAATACAGTATTTGCTCTTCGGTGAAATGAAAGACAATAGAAATAATACTTTTTTTTAGAACTAACAACAATCTGTTAACTTTTTTGCCTGAGAAATGGTCATCTCCAGTTAAAGAGTGTATATATGACAACTTGCCACTGGATGACACCGATCTACATACAGGTAGTCCTTGACTTACCACCATAATTACAGCCAGAATTTTCATTCCTAAGGCAATTGTTAAGCAAATAACTGCAGTGAAATGACTCATACGGTTGACTGTTTGTCGGAAGCCAGTGGGGAAAGCCACAACTAGCAATCACATGACTCTGGAATACTGTAAATGTCATAAATACATGCTGTTCTCCAAGCACCCAAATTTTGACCATAAGATCACAGAGATGCTACCATGGTTATAATAAGTTTGAGGACCAATCATGTCACTTTGTTTCAGTGCCATTATAACTTTGAATGGTTGCTAAATGAATGGCTGTAAGTTGAGGATTACCTGTAGTTCCCAAGGTGTTTTTAAAAAGGAACACTACTGAGAAAAATCAGTAAATGCATTATTTTTTGAAAAATGTATTTAAAATGATTGTGTACTTATTGCCCTATCAATGAAATTTAGATCCTCCACTGGAAAGCTATACCAAAAACGTACGTCAGCAAGATTACTTCAGCTTGAGGATAGAGATTCTGATACTGAAGGCAGCATTGTAACACACGATCATCATTGTTCTCAGTACTGAAACTTTCTGAAAATTTAGAAACAAGAGATTACAGTGTCATGTTCTAAAAGGATTGGCTGATGAACAAACAGCAATAGCACATCAAGAGGCAAGAAAAATATTTTATATTTGTGGCACTCTTCATTTACAATTATCCTTTGTGCTTCTGATGTTCAGTATTCATTAAGAGTTTGCTTCAGCTCTGTCTTGGGAATAATGTAAAGTAAGTGTAACGTTACACATTGCAATGCAATAGTGAAGCGCCAATACTCAGAAGGAAACAATACTCAAAAGGGAACACAAACTTGACCAGAATGGAGGTTACCTTCTCAATCAATTCCACCAATTATAGCTGGTGATTATGATTGTTATATTGTATTTGAAATAGACAGCAGCTCATTTTGACAAATAAGCCATGATTCACAATAACAGACAAAATTAAAACCATTACACAAAACCCAGGCAGCGTAACACTCCTATCGCAAATACACATTCACTCAACTCTCATCCTGGTTCAATGTCTGGGGAAAAGTCGTATCTTCAAGGCCTTCTGGAAGGCTAAGAAGGTCGTGGCCTTCCAAATTTCAGGGGATAAGCCTCCTGGTCATATGTTGATTATTTCAAAGACACATTGCTGTAAAGCAGGGGTGTCAAACTTGTGGCCCGCGGGCCGGGTGCATCATAGGCTGGTTACTCCCACCCCTTTAGCAAAGGTTTAGCGAAGGGGGGGGGAAATCATGAGACGTCATGTGACTACATAAGTTTGACACTCCCGCTGTAAAGCATCCAGAAGCTTCAAGTGGTGCAAAAATGCAGCAACAACCCCATTGCATGGTATCATGATCCCGTTATGCCTATACAGAAAGATGGTGCCGCTTCTTTCCAGGCTTAATTTAAGGTACTGGTTTAAAGCACTAAGCAACTTAGGGCCAAGCTATTGGAATGGCTTATATTACAGATGTTAACAGCTCTACTACTTTCAGCCTTCTCTTGATGTGACAGTGTGTATTTACTGTAGAACTAGTCTGCAGTTTCTATGTCTCTTTTTAAAAAGCATTAAGATGCACCTCTTCCACATAGCTTTTTAAATTTTGAATAACAATATTCTTACCGTCTTATGTATTTTACCTATCTTTTAAATTATCTCTTTTTAAAATTTAATTCTCTTCTATCAGCCACCATAAGCAGGTGGACAAATCATAAAATAATGCTGCTGTTGCTGATGACAATGATAAACTAATAAAAATAAATTGCTTCCCTTGAACCAATTTATACCTGTGATTTATTTTATTTAGCATTTGGTCGGGAGCACTTTATAATGAGCAGTAAACTCCAAGACACTTGCTACTTGTGTTTCACTGTTTCTTAAGTCTTTGGGATCCACAAATGTTCTTAGTAGGTCTAGAAAACTAATACTTTACTTTGAGTCTTGCCTTGCACTTGCTGGTTGATGGGGAGAATTAATCGTTTTGTAGATACATCCATACATCGCAACTGGGAAGGCGGGTGGGCAAGGAATGGTCTTGGGAATTTCATTACTGACTTCATAGCAAGCACCCAACACCATTATTTTAGACCAGAGAAAGAAACAGGCATAAAAAAAATATCATCCTCAATATTTTCATTTCTGATGGAATAATTTCTGTTGGATGGGTTTATTACCAAGTAGGTGCACTTACTGAAGGTTTAGAGAACTAAGAATAAGAATAAAATTTTGACTACTTCTACAATGACTTACGTGTTTTTTGAGAAGCAAACTGCATGGATTGACCCCACAACTTTGGATCTTGATTTTTCAGGCAAGTATAGATGAAGTGAACTGCAGGGATTGCTTTTTGGCTAACGTTTGCCAGTATCTTCCCTCGCTTTAAGTTGTCCAGTTCTTGCAGAACTACCCAGGGAATTAATAGCAAAAATCTGCCTATACCTAATTAGGAGAAAAATACCATTTTTGTGAAAACTTATCAAAGTTCTTAAAAAAATGCATTTGTGAAATATACCTATATAAAATGTCCCTTTAATCCTCTGATTTTCTACCTTTATTCTCTAATTTACAAATCCCTGTCAACAAGATTCCCATAATTATTGATTCCCATAATTATAATTTCCAGAGAGAGAAAAAAACTGTTTAGCTCAAAACTATTTTCTTTGTGCGTGTTTGGATTTTTGTTTTTTGACAGTTGCCAGATGCTTTATGTTTCCTTGAAAGCCTGGGAACAAAATGGAAACAAACTAACAGGTAATCATTATACTTAAAACAATCTTCCCCAGATACAACTCAGACTACTATAAATAAGATTTTGCTAAATTAGATCTTTAACTAATTTTGCTAAATTAGATCTTTAACTAGTTTAGTAATCTATTATTTCTCTTTAATTTTTCCAAAAACGTAAAAAAGAAAAAGCAATTTTCTTGTTAAATAAATGCGCTCACACGGATTATTTTCAATCTAGAAAGGATAGTGTTACAACCAGAAACTACAAGTTTTCCACAACTCAGTGTCTTTCAGGTCTACAGCTCATTTAGTGACCGTTCAAAGCTACAACGACATTGAAAAAAATGACTTATGACCGTTTTTCAGAGTTTCGACCTTTGCAGCATCCTCATGATCATGTGATCAAAATTCAGATGCTTGGCAACT
>JANHFL010003114.1:0-20721 GCA_032468155.1 Oxyrhabdium leporinum
TGAACCGCTAGATTGAATCAGCAGAAGTGGCCTGCAGTTCAACACTCTAACCACTGCGCCACCTAGGCTCTTATATAAATCGTATTTATATCTTAGGTCCCATGTATGATAAATACATGCAAGCAAATATTGATTCATGTCAACTATGAAAAGTCCTATGCTTCAATCTGGTCAATCATTACAGAATTCCAAATGTCTTAGCAGAGTTTTTCTAGCTCTTCCTGTTAAACCAGGTAATTTAGCACATGAGCTCTGCACATTTCTGTAAAGAAATATTTATCTGAAAGTTTTGGCAGGAAAGAAGATGCAATTAAATAATTGGAATTGGAAGTGACATTAAAACTCATGTGTAACTAGTATCTATTAAATGGCTTATATGTGATTTGCTTGAAAGTCTTTTTATGCTTTCATATTAGGCTCTCAGCCACCTTTTTAAAGTGCTTGCTAATGCCAAACTGTCATAAACATGTATTTTTTTTCTCCATCACAATAAGCAATGCATCAGCATACAGGCAGATCTTTTCATTATAGCACATTATAATCCTTATGCTACTGGCATATCTGTTTGTCCACATACATTAGTCATATCATCAGCAAATGGAGCATGTCAAGGTAGCACTTCCTGTCATGCAGGTTTGAGATGAGAACTATACGATGGGCTCCTTTTAAAATGAAGCTATAAACTACAGGTTGCTATTTAGTCTATTTGTAGGAAAAGCACTCCTGGGTAGAGAATTCCCACAAAGATAAGAGTAGAAGTGGGCAAGCCATTTGTTCAGTTCACATTGTCATGCAACCTAACTTTATTCCCAGTTTCCTGATCAATATGAGAAGACAGAGACACCTACCAGTATTCATGAAGTTTGGGTCATTTCAATCCAAAAGGAAGGCATGAAAATGCATATATTGGGGAATGAGGAAAAGAAAGAGAAAGACACTTTTGACCAGGGATGGGATGCTATGACCCCTTTATGACCTGAGTTTGTGGGTTCCAGTCCTGAGTTAGCATTGGAGTTAAAGTCCACAACTCATAAAGAGGTTGTAGTTACCCACCTCTTCTCTTGATACAAACTCACAATCTGGAGACTGCATCCATGCAGTTTTCCTGGCAGATTAAGTTTGCCATTCCCTTCTTCTACGATACTTGTCTATTTCCTAGTCTCGTCAACAAGGCTGGAGTTTCCAAACTGTCCATTATTCAAGGACTGATTGTGCTTAATTTCTGAGATCAGCCCAGGTCATCTGGATGTAGAATGTAACAATGCATGACATTACAAGGAAAGGTCTGTTTGGCAAATTGTATAAAACAAATTGCACACAGAGAAACATCCACATGCATTTTCATGCAACAAATGTCGATATGGAAAATTGAGAAAAATATATTGATTCTGGCAACTTGCCAATCCCTGGTAACTTATTCCATTATTTTAAATTTTCTAAACTAAAGAAGTGGGAGGAAACTAATATCTGAACTCATATATATATTTCCTGTACTATAAATAATTAAATATTCTATATATAAAATATCTGGATGCAATTTTCAAATCCTTTACAGGACATTTTATGGCATTTTCATGGCTTTAATAATTTACAATTTTACATAATTTTTGTCTTAGCTTTGCTATAGAACAATTAATCAGCAACTTTACTTTCTTATCTAATTGTTCTGCCTTTACTCCAATAGTTTTGTTTTAATTAACCAAAACATATAACAAATATAGGAATGATTCAATAGGCATCGGAATCAAAACAGAAATAGGAAAGGTCTAGCAATATTTTCTTTTTTAGGAGATTCCGAGTAGACCATTTCTTATCTGCTTCCTTAAGTTGATTATGTTTTTAAATCTTGCACTAATTAAATCATACTAGTGCATTACATTTTTAATTTAAATTCAAAGTGTTATATTAGGATTTTGTGTACACTAATCTTTTTCTCTTTTAAGTGAGAAGAATGTAGTGTATTAGCATGAATTAAATAAATGTGTAAGGATATATATAACAAATGTTGTTTCTGTAACGGCAACTTTACATCACATGCAACAAAGTAGAAAAGGGAGCAAATGTAGGTATTCAGCTAAACTCCAAGAACTACAAGCAGAATTACTAATGTACAGTAGAAAATAGCATAATATCATACTATTGTAGAAAATATAGGAAGTAGGAATTGCATTTTTCATTTTTAAAAATAATAATAATATAACACAGCAAATCTTGCATTTGTAGAAGAGAAAGCAGAGCTGGAGGGATGAAGTTAAACATATCATCAGCTTAGAGTTGTTACATTACCACAAAAGATCCAAGTTCAACCCCTCCCCCATTGAATGCCATCGAAATTTATCTAATGCCAATCTGGTGCTGACTATTAATTGACTAGATTCTTCTGAATTGCAACTTAATATATGTCCTGATTCTTCGCACCTGACAATATTCTACAGATTCCTTTCCTATATTTTTATCAGATGGATATTGTTTACACTACAGATATCCAAAACTATCCACCTTTTTCCTGAAGGTGAAGTTTGGTTCTACTACGCTTGATAGTTTGCAGTTGTCATATACTGACCTTTGGTACCTCACAACAATCAATAAAAGCAGAAATAGAAAATAAAACCAACCTTTTCCCCCCAAGTGCCAGACCAAACAGCTCAACTCTCACCCTAGCCCAGTGCTTGGGAGAAGAGCCGGATGGTCTTCTTGAAGGCTAAAAGACCTTCGGATCTCAGATGGGAGGCAGTGCCGAAAGGATTGGGGTGACCACCAAACAAAGTGCACCTCCAAGATCCCATCAGGTAACTGTATTTAAGGGAGAGGACTTCCCCAAGTGCCTACCCTACCCAATTTGGTGGGATGGGCAGATACCCCTCAGGATACCTAGGTAAATAACCTAGGCCTGTACCATGTAGGGCTTTAAAAATGATAACCAGCACCTTGAATTGCACCCAGAAAGCATCCGTAAGTCGGTGCAGCTTAAATAGAAATGAAGTAGTGTGGCATGTGAGTCCATTCTGAATGGGACTTCCAGGGTAGCCCCATGTAGAACACATTGCAGTAATCCCAACAGAAGGCAATTATGTCATGACTGATTGTGAGCAAGGCCTCCCAGTTCAGGAACAGGTACAATTGGCAAACAAGAGGAAATCTGTACAAAGTCTCTGTCACCACAACTCCCATCTGTTCTTCTAGTATGAGCTACAAAAGACTCCCCAAAGTGGGCATCAGTTCTGTTCCTGGAGAGTGTTACTCCATCCAGAGTCAAAGATGTGAACTCTCCTGATCCTGGGGGACCATAACTTGCTAGGGTTGAGATGTAGCTTTCATCCAAAGACTTATATCCTCCAGGCACTGAGCCATCACCTGAACAGCAGCCTGTGAGACATATAATTGAATATCATCGGCGTATTGATGTCACATCCTATGTTGCTGCATGACCTTTCCCAGTGGCTTCATGTAGAATGTTAAACAACGAACCAAAATACATTTTGCCAAGAGTGATAAAAGTGAATGAGGGAAAGGGAAGAAACCTATGATCCACATCTACATTATATGCCTCCTATAATCCAGTTATACTTGTCTTGCAGTTCAGGAAGTTATATGTTCTTACTAACTGGAAGCAACACCCAGCTGGGAATAACCCTTGAGGGGACTTTTAAAGAGTGGGGTGGTTTGACTTCTATGATTGAAGATATAAATTCAGAGCATACTGACCTTCATTAGATAGATGAAGAGTCAAAAAGCAGGACAGTTGGTAATAACCAGGAAGATAAATTATTGTGTTCTATCTATGTTGTAATAGCTTCTAGGTACCAGGTTACGAGGTTTAACAGAGATTTTATGAAGCCTTATCTTATTTCATGTAAAACATTAAACTTTAAGCAGCCAAATGATGCAAGGCTATGGCTTTATTCCTTTTCTTTTTAGCAGGATTCCCTTCCCCCCCCCCCTTTCAATGCTGCTTCAAGATTGTGGTGGGAGTGTTGACTTTGCAACCAGATTAAGTCTGAAGTAGTGTAAACTTTTTGACCGATAAGGTGGACCAGGAACTATCCCGTATTTGGGATACACAGTTATTAATGTACAAATCTAGCACTGAATTATGTTCTGGAATCTTTTACTCACATCCCTGTGCAGAAGTTACAGTAGGACTGATTGATTACTTGTTGAAAACTACAGGCAAATAATAAGATTATCCACCATTTGGAATGCTCAGTATGACAGTACAATTCAGCATTCCTACATCAGATTTGGCTAATTCAAAGCAGAACTGGGGGAAGAAAAAAAACAACAACCACTTTCCGCAAATCAGATAAAAAAATTCATGATAGGTATTCAAATTTCCACAAGCTTCTCACTGATCAATAATTTTCACCATTCTCCAATAAATAGAGGTAGGCAGCCAACTTGTACAGTGGATTTTTCAGGAGGTTCAATTTTATGAAATACAGCCAACATGGTGCAGTTTGGGAGTTGTAATAAAAAATGTTTCCTTTCTCTGCTCGAGAAAGGAAAAGAATATTTGGAATGTATTGAGTAACTAAGCACTTCCGATGATGTCACATTTATCTTTTACCCTGAGAGGATAAGGCACAAAGAAGACTGTGATTCCCAAATTAGATTCGCAACCTTTAAACAAGAACAGGTAATGTGGGGCAAACATCTGCCATTGAATTTATTAGGAAGTGCCACTAATTGCTATTTGGTACAAATAAATTAACGTTTTGTAACTGGTCAAAACTAGCCATTTTGTGGATAGATAAGTGGTTCTCCTTTATGGTTTTTGTAACAACATTCAAAGTCTACTATTAAAAATCCCAAATGTGCCAAACAAATTGCTTACTCTTACAAGCAAAAATCCTCTGCATTTCCATAGAACCTAGACTGCAGAAGGTCTCAAAGAAAAAAACAGAGTATCGCAAGAAGATGTTAATAGGGCAACATCCAGATAATTAAAACATGACTTTGAACAATGGGATGGCATTAAAAAATAGATTTCAGTCTATGTTCACCAGAAATGACAGCAGTTTCAGTTTTCAAATTTCAGATTTTGAAACTGCTTTAAAATGCTTTAAATCTAGGCTTCGTTGTACTAAAACTAAGTAGTTGTCACAAAGTCTCAAAATAACAAGGGCGTCCATGGTTTTCTAGGTGTAAGGTAGATTTCAGAGAGCCCTCTAGTTCATAACTCTGATCTGTTGAATAAAAATAAATATACAACAATAAACGGCTAAACTCTATTACTTGCAAGTAAAGGCTCCGTAAGAGGTTGGCATTCATAGGCTGAGTGGGCTGGGTTTGTAGCTGGTTTGATGCAGTGTGATGGGTTTCCCCATCTTGTGTCACAGTTTTATTTGGAACAGATTTCTTCACTAGGAACTGTTACCTCAGTTCGTCACACCTTCTCCTTGGTTTGGAAAGAGATAGGATCAGAATCTAGCTATTTGCACTGTGTCTACGATCCGTTCATCTTTAAGCAACCGTTGAAGGTAAACAGCATTGGAATGGCCAGAATTCTTTTACTAAACCTCAGTGAGTTTCAAAGCAATAGCTGAGTGTCGTTTTCAAGAGTTATTGGTTATTCCAGAGGAGCGCAAAATAAAGGTATGATGATTTATCTTAGCCATAAATAAATGATTGCATCCCATATTGAACGTCAATGAAGTGCAGATACTTAAATTAATTATAACGTATCTATGATATTTCATTCTAGGAATGTTTGTCTGCATTGGCTTGCTAATATATGGGATAGGATTCCTATTCTCCTTTTTGCACAAATATAATATTAGCCTAAGCAGCAAATGTTTTTTTTTTTTTAAAAAGCACTTTCTTAGAACAGCAAGGAAACTTTGGGTATATTTGGCTAGGCTATGAATTATAATGTATTGTCATCATCAATGCAAGTTGTTGTAATTTACTCCTGACATTCAGCTTTAGCTGTTGGGCATATTGCTGGAAATGCATCCTATTCTCTTTCCTGCCTTCAAAATGCCCTTCATGTTTCAGTAAAACAATCCAATCAAAACTAAAGACCAACATCACTGTAAAACAAATCAAGCATACAAATCATTCCTAAGCATTCTTATACTATTCCATCTTTTTTGGCCCAAGGCCTTTAATTTTCTTAAGCTGTGCACTAATATAACTAAACTTTCCACAAAAAAATATGTGCGCACCATATTATTCTTATTATTTTGGTGATTTTTCAACTCATGTTCGTAACCCCCTAGCCCTAGAATGAATGTAAACCTTTAATAATTTCTTTGCTACATCCTGACTATGTTGCCTTTGTTTCCTACTAGTCTGTGGCTGTTCCCAATGCAAAGTAGTGTCCTCCTAATGCTAGTTTTGTCATGGGAAGGATCTGGCATACTTCATGGACAAGGTGGCTGATAACACAGTGAGGAATTGGGATCTGCTCACCTTGTCTTGGCCCACTTAGGCTGCTATGGACATACTCAGACATAGCCTTCTACTACAATGTTAGCTTGGGATGCAGGAGAAACCAGAGACCTATTTGTTATTGAAGCATCTAACTCTGTGTTGGTGAATATTCACCAATGAGAGCATTTCACATCTTCCGTTGCTTCTGCTGCCAAAGGATTTCTTGTGTAGTTTCTCATGTAGTGTTGGTAACCTAACTAAGGGTGCTTCCCAAATAGAATCCCAATGAGATTATAAAGGGAAGATTATTAGAGAGGTGTCACATTTAAATCAAAATTCAATTCAGCTTTCAAGAGGGAAGCTTTAGGTTTCATTTTTTATATTGCATCGATCGCAGTGCAATTCCTAGTGATGTTTCTTCCATTACTATAGCTGATGGGGCTACAGATATTACAAATCACATTCCATTTTTTTTACTAGTATTGATAAACAAGTGTGAGTTATATGTATGCTATACTATTTTATGTAGAAGGAAATCTATATACTACTAAAACCCATATTGTTATGATCTTTAACTGAGCAAAATGATGCCTCAAATTTTGAATCAAGGAATCTCAAATGGGCTAACTTACAAAATGCATCCAAAATCTAGGACCCATGACTCCTGAGAGAATGAAGTTGTAGCTGTGACAGGGCTGTTGTAGGACTCCAAGATCCAAGAAAGACATGCTGAGGTTTTTATAAGCAGTTTCATTTATTGTTCCATACTTACAGACAGAAATCTTGTGAAACTAACGCAAACTACTTGTATCATTAATCTGAGGGAGGAGCTGCTCTAACTCTTTGAAGGTGAAATAAGCTGTGAGGCTTCAATTCAAGTGCCAGCGAGCTGTGCAGTTTTTAAATTTGACAAATAAGTTAAATAAAAGCTGAACGATGAACAGATTGCAGAAAAATTACTCTATCATACCTATTATGAAAACAAAAAGAAGAATGAGATTTCATATCAATGTCCACCATGTCCATGTTGAATGGAATCAGAATGATTCCATTAATCAAGATGATTAGGGGACTGGAGGCTAAAATGTATGAAGAACGGATGCAGGAATTGGTTTTGTCTAGTCTAGTGAAAAGAAAGACTAGGGGTGACATGATAGCAGTCTGCCAATATTTGAGGGGCTGCCACAAAGAAGAGGGAGGGTCAACCTATTCTCTGAAGCACCTGAGGGAAGGACAAGAAGCAATGGGTAGAAACTAATCAAGGAGAGAACCAACCTAAAACTAAGGAGACATTTCCTGATGGTGAGAATAATTAATCAGTGGAATGGCTTGACTTCGGTGGTTTTGGATGCTCCATCACTGGAGGCTTGAGCAGGGGGATGGACTAGGAGACCTCCAAGATCCCTTCCGATGATGATGATGATGATGATGATGATGATGATGATGATGATGATGATGATGATGATGATGATGATGATGATGATGATGCAGTTCAGAAACAACCATGCTCGGCTTCAACTATACCTGGTAATTGTGAGATCCTTCAAGGGACAATCAGTACTGAATGATAAATATCAGTTGAGGAAACTGATCTGATATCAATGTATCCTAACCTGACAACTGAAAAATTGAGATGAGTAATACTCAGCTTAGCCTCATGTAAAACTCTCAATATAAATAATTGATTGTCTCTTTCATTATGCACCTCATTTGACTGCTTCAAATGGATGATATTCATTTTTTCCCCTTCTACTAATAATTGTCTTTGCTGGGCTTGCATGAGAGGCAAAATGTTTCTGAGTGGATGTGAGCTTTTAGAAATTGCCAGGAGTGGTGGCATGTATGCTTATGCCCAATCAAAATACCTGATTCACTTTGAATTAAAGTTTAGCAGATCTCTAGAAATAAGATTGGTTAGCAGAATTTATTCTGGGCAATTCCATTATTATGGTTCATCACACGGCCAGCCAGATGTTCAGACCGGATTTGATATTTTTATCTACCTACTGAGTCCTTCTCAAGGACCTGGGATAGGTAGATGTTGATGTTTGATGCTGTTACAGGTACCATCACAGGATGTAAACTGCTCCAAGTAAAGCTGCCTTCTGCAATTGACTGATGGTGAATTTGTCAATGCCGATGGTGTTCAAGGGATGCTCCAATTGTTTAGAGATTGTGCCCAAGAAGCCTATTACAGTACTACTGGTACTACCTTTCTTTTGCCACAGTTATTATGAAATTTATTTGCTGCCCATCTTGTGTCTCAAGGCAGCTCTAAGTGGCTTACAATAACATAAAAAATACAATTGACGATTATAAATGTAAGAACAGATTAAAAGTACAAAAAATAAAGCAGACTAAAAAAACAAAGGTTTGAATCTGAGAGGTGGAGGATCCTTCATTGTTAGTGCACCAACTACCTCCATGCTGACTTCTGGAAATTATCACATTATTTTCAGGGTCCTTCCAGAATGATGTTTCCAGACCTCCATGTCAGACTGACTGATTTGCAATTTGGTCAGATCTCCCTTTCCTTTCTTTGTGAATATAAGAATAAGATTGGCTGTCTTCCAGCTATCTGGCGTTTTACCAGTTCTCCAGGATTTCTCAGATAACGAATAATGGTTTGGCTAGGCCATCTGCTAGTTGTTTCATTACCTTGGAGGCAATTCCTTTGCTCCTGGAGATGTAAACTAACCCAAAGTGTACCTGTATTCCTGGACTCTGTTTCTAGAAATCTCAAGTTTCAATACCGCCCCTTGATCCTGTTCTCACAATTTTCAGGAGGAGCACATAATTACTTGTTGTTTTGTCTGGGTGGAAAAAAAATGAATCAAAATGGTAGTTGATTAGCTATGCGTTTTTTTTGGGTAAGCATGTTAATGCAGAATACTGATCCTAACATTTTATTTTCTTGCATTTTTTAAACATTTAAATAAATTATTTTTATTTAGTTATTTCATTGTTTTACTGTTTAGTTATTTTTATTTGTTTATTGTTTTATTATTTTTACTGTTTTTAGAATGCTTTGATATAACGTATTCTGAACATTTACTTGTATCTTTTAGTTTGATTTTATTGATTCAATTTCAAAAAGGAAGGAGAACAGAAAG
Source organism: Oxyrhabdium leporinum (assembly GCA_032468155.1). Classification (NCBI taxonomy): domain Eukaryota; kingdom Metazoa; phylum Chordata; class Lepidosauria; order Squamata; family Cyclocoridae; genus Oxyrhabdium; species Oxyrhabdium leporinum. The sequence continues at coordinate 9,489 of JANHFL010003114.1, forward strand.
AGAAAAAGTAGGCAAATCAGTGAACGTAAAACAATATTATTCAGTCTATTACACTGATAGGAAGCCAGTTCATGCATATAAAGTGGACACATGTGGGCACATGGCACATGTGCCAGCCAAGATTCTAAATCTTAGGCTACATTTTTTCAACACTGAAAAATAATATTTTTTGGGGTGACCCATGTGCACAATTAGTTCATGATTCTTCATAAAGGATGAGCCGTTTGATTCAGTATTTAAACATGTAGCCACATTTTAATTGGCAGTGATTTTTGTAACATTATATATACTGTACAAAATGGTGCAATAATGGAACAAACTCATATTATATTATTTTGTTATGATCTTTCCAGAACTCCACGTCAGACTGACTGATTTGCAATTTGGACAGATCTCCCTTTCTTCCTTCGTGAGTATAGGAATAAGATTTGCTGTCTTCCACCTATTTTAAACCCCACCCCCACCCACCGCAAACCCAGTGATGTTAACAACCAACATCAATTTGACATATTGGCTGTCAAAGACAATTTGAGCATTGTCTGGGGTAAACATGAAAAAAAAAAGTTTAAATTGTGAAATCATAGAAAACACGCTTAACTCTTAGTCTCTTAATGAGTTAAGATAACTTAATTAACTCTTAATTAACTCTCAGACTCTTAGCCATGATGTGTATTCCATTTTTTTATTTTAGAGTTCTTTCAAATAACTAATAACTTTAAATAATCATAATAACACTCTTTAATTGGAACATACTTTAAGCATGGTATCACCTAAAACACATTTTAGTACTAAAAAAACCCCTGGGAGTTTTAGATGTTGCTAATGCTTGTGAACTAAACTTTGACATTAAGAGATGTTTCAGTTCAATAAATTGCCATTTCACGGCATTAGGCAATTCAGATTTTTCTTAAAATAACCCCAATCTTAAAAACACGATTGAAAATAACATGATTTAATGTACCAATATCATCCTGTTATTTCAACACACACACGCAATTTCCAAATTGAGAATATATCCCGGAGTGCGGGTTTGTTAAATGAATAAAATCTGAAAATAGTTGTCTTTTCCAACATCTTCCCAACATGCCCTTCATTTTCCCAAAAGCAGCTCCTATCTGTCGCCTTCCTTTGTTATATGACCATCTACCCACTTCTGATATGTATCCTTTTCCATTAGGATCTCCAATCATGAGGTCCTATTTACTTTTACTTATTAATAAAAATATCTTTTGCCTACTTGTACTTCCTCAGCTAAGTCTTTCCTGTATATTCGTATCAAGTCAAGGATAGCTGATCCTTAGGAGTGTGTAACAGAAAATGTGTTTTGTTTGAGCCTGGCTGTTCTTTTCAACCATTTCAAGTTGGCTGAGTCTGGATGGGACAAAGCTTGGATCAAGGTCCCAGATTTCATTGAAACAAAGCTTGAAAGGTAAAACTGGTCCTTGCCCACAGCTGTGTTCCAACATGTGGCTAGCATTTAGATGAACGGTGGCATACATATATTTTCAATCAATACATTAATCAACCATTGGTCTCATTGATGGCAGGCCATGGCAGGCTTCCCAAAACGACATTTTGGAAATGAGAAGTTGGTTTGGGCTTCCTCAGTCCAAGCCCTCTATTATCCAACATGGTCTTAAAATTAGACTCTGTGCATGTATATTTTCCAGTCTGTTAGAAGTTGCACAAGAACACAGAACTTCAGAAGACCACAAAGAAAGAAAACAAGATCCACAGAATCCTACACATCCCACATCAAAGACGAGGAAACAAAAACATGATTTTGATATATTAAATACCCAAGAAATATGAAGCTGCTTTACTCCAAGGGCAGACCATTGGTAAAATAGGCACATATTTTTGTGATCTTTCTTTGCTGCTCTGATTTAAATTTACAACTATATGAATTCTTATTCTTATTGGTTGAAAGAGCAACCTATTGGTTTATTAATATTTTCATTAATCTAAGGAGGAATATATTTCCATTTAATGCTGTTATATCTTGTTTCAGTTTGCCTCTCCCAGTTTTGCGCTATTAAAAAAAAAAAGACACTTACTGCTTAAGCATTACTTGAACAAAAGATTGATTAGTCTGGTATTAATATAACTTAGACTATCTAAATGTGTGCATGCATATTAGAAATAACAAAAAGCCCTGTCACTACAGTATCTTTTCACACAGTGAGGGGGAAAAAAATTAAGATTCACCTCACATTCTTTTTTCTCCCCTCCTTTTTTTTCGGTAATCACAATGCAGGCACTATCAGTGCACATAGAATCTTTGTATTATTTCCAAGTTCCCCCTATTGTCAGTCAATGTGACAAAGAGCAGGACAACCTGACACAATGATAAATCACTTCAGACATTGAGTTTTCCCATGACTGTGAAACAATCTTACTAGGCTGTGGCACCTGAAGGACCCATCGATCCAAAGTAGTGCTTTGCTTTAAAATACTTTGTCCAAATTCTCTATTAACTCAATGGACCTTTCTGTCAGGGAACAGAAATACAATAAAAGAAACTCCTTCGGATTCCCATCTATTTTACATTAAATTAAATTAAATTGCATCAGCAGGAATAAAATGGCTTACTAGAATCAGGTTTAATACGAATCGACAATGAAAAACTGTAGTCTGCACCATCTAATGGTTATCTAAGAATTATGGGCCTTTGTCAGCAATTGCCTAATAGTGGAGTAGAAATCCTGAAATAGTGGCCTTTTTTTCATAAATATGCTAGGAAATTATTTATTAGAAGTAGGTAATCCTTTGCTCATGTCTGCTGAGTTCAAGCACCACTGCCTCAACTGATGAGGTAGTTGGAGTGTAATGTATGGGCAACATTTGGCAGATGACACAAGTGATTGGTATGAGATAGATGAACTTATAAACAGATTAAAATAAAAAATAATAATAAATATTTATAATAAAATAAATGGACATGTTACTTCAGGAATCTCTATGTAAAGTTTCAGAATTTTAAGCAAGCCGTCATATGGGTTAGTATGGACTGTTTCACTTTGTCCAGGTTTTGTAAAAATCCTGGTTTTATTCAGACCATGGTATCCCAAATTTATTCACTTATTATCCATTTATTCAGCAACTGAAGAAAAAGCAGTGCCCTCCCATTTATCCACTGGCTAGGTATATGCTGGAATAATATCTGTAACCACTACAACATTCTTGGATTTTTGCTCCTCTAAAGAACTCCAAAAATCATATAGCCAAAATTCAGCAACAAAATGCTGCAAAACGTAATTTGAGAGCCAGTTTGGTTTAGTGGTTAAGGTATCAAGCTAGAAGCCGGAAGACCTCAAGTTCTAGTCCTGCTTTAGCTATGAAAGCTGAGTGGGTGACCTTAGGCCAATCATTCTTCACAGCCCAATTCACCTCACAGGGTTGTTGTTGTGGGGAAAATAGGAGGAAAGTGTGTTGGATATGTTTGCTGCCTTGAGCTATTTGTAAAAATAATAAAAGTGGGATACAAACAGACAAAAAAAAAACCAAATAATTAAAAAAAATTTTTTCCTAATTAAATTAATTCCACGGAATAGCTATGTTGTTAGATCTTTGCCCATTAGATTCTTAAAACTGCCCCTTACTTTAATCCTCTGCAAAAGTGAAGCTAAGCATTTTGGGGGGAACCACTGCTTAATGGCATTGCTAAAACATTGAGCAGGACTCCTCTGAGTCCAAATATGTTTTCCCCTCGTTGTCCTAAACCAAAGACACATAATGTAAGGCTTGTAGATTACATCTTATCGTTCAATGGAACCAAGACCTAAGACAACCCTCTTCTAAACCAGTGATATTTATTCCTACCAGACAGTTCAGAGCTCAGAACTCAACTTGTGGCATTTAGCTAAAGTGTGCACGTTCAAAGAGCAACCTAATAGTCATGCTTTTTTATGATCTTAGAAATCCCCGGAGCATCTGTTATGGCCAAAATGAACTATTGCTAATACTGGTTATAGTTCCTCCTCCCCCATTTATTATTTCATTTTGTAACATCCAAAGTTCTATCAAGGACAACTGCACTTTTCTCAAAGATTAACTACATTTCTCCCTTTTCATCACAAATATGTTGGGTGGTAATATTTCCGTTGAATGGAAAAGTACCTTCTCAGCATCTTTCGATTTGTTCTGTCTTGTAAATATCTTCTCATATGATGTTAAAGCACTGGTCACCCATTATACAAACTTGGGACACGTGTCTTCAAGAGTAAAGCTTTTGTTCACATGCTGGTGAACATGCTGGTAAAGTAGTTGTTCACATGCTGGTGTCTAAATGTGTAAGGACTCTGACCACAGTGATTCCTGGCTGACATGAACGTTTCACAAGTGGAACCATATCTGGGAAGGCTTTTCTCTCAGGAACAACATTATTTGAGTGATATCAACAGAGTGTAAGATTTAACCATGTTGCTGTTTGTGACAACATTTTATTAATAGTTTTGGTTTTAGTAATTTATAAATGGACTTATATCCCTCCTAGGAGTCTATATTTTGGATACTCTTTAGAAAAGTCCCAATTTGTACCTTCTTCTTCAGTATATTTAAGCCTGACTTATCTGTGATACAAATATATGTATGTGATAGTAGCAAATATATGTAGCTTGGGTGCAGGATGAGGGTGGAGTTAGTGCTCCAAGCTTGTGAGTTGTTTTCTAAACATTTCATTACCAGGCTAGGTAACATCTTCAGTAATTCCTAAATTCTGCTGAAGGTGTTACCTTGCCTGGTAACGAAACATTCAGAAAACAACCCAGAAGCTCGGAGAACAAACCTTCACCCTCACAAATATATGTGAATCTATTGATTTGCATTTTTACATTATAGTATGACACACATGTAATTTTCTTCCAGATATGACATGCTACTAATGTGATTATCCTTTTTGTCATTGTGTAAAAGCTAGATAAGAGACAGATACAATCCACGGTTGCACCTATATATTTAGAAATTCTTGTTTTCCTGCATCAGTGGTAGCTTTAGCTTTCTACATGGCAATGTCTTCTATTTTTTTTTCCATAAAGATACCAGACTCTGTGAGTTATTTCCGTTCCTGCACAATATTCATGATAGCAACTGGATACCTTAGCAGTTTCAAGGTTATCAAATGATTGAGAATCCTGCTGCTTACTTCAAGGTATAGCAGATAAATCCCACTTGCCATCCACCATAGAACTATAATAGATTTTCTTAATGTCTTTCATGAAGTCCTGATTTAAAAGTGTGAGCTAACTTTACAAAAAGGACTTATCAGTGGTGGACCTGGGAGGCTGTCCTTAACAGTGAGGAGGCAGCATCTTGATTTGTAATCACAAGGGGCCGTCCTCCTTAAGGGAGCCCTCTTTAATCTCTACCATCTCTCTTGGTAAATCAAATGGATGGAAGAGTACAATAAAGTATCTTTAATGAAAAAACAATGCCTCATGTATTGAAGTTTTATTTCCTGGATTAATGTCTGAGCTACAAAGATATATCTGCTTGCTCCTCTGCTGAACATGGAATAGGCTGGGAACATTGGGTGGAGGGTGTTTGTGAAGGCAGTCGGTAGACAGATTCATGCTTCTAGGGCATTGTAAGACACTGGATACTTTAGAGAAAGGCAGAAAATAGGCTACACAGCATGGCATGTGCACTTCTTTAAACACATAGAGTGACCATCACTACTCATCATCATTACCTTAATCAAAGACATTCTAGGAATAAAAGAGAATAAATATTCCCAAATGCATTGATTTTCTCAGAATAAGGTTCCTCTTAACATTGCAACGCATATCAAATATTACAAACTCATGGTTAAGTGAGAGTGGCCAATCTGAAAAAGCAATAGCAGTAGCACTTAGACTTATATATACCTCTTCATAGTGCTTTACAGTCCTCTCTACGCAGTTTACAGAGTCAGCATATTGTCCCCAATAATCTGGGTCTTCATTTTACTGACCTCGGAAGGATGGAAGACTGAATCAATCTTAAGCTAGTCAGGATCGAACTGCTGGCAGTCAGCAGAATTAGCCTGCAGTACTGTAGTCTAACCACTGTGACACCATGGCTCAAGATGGCAAGATTAAGTTGGCATACTTTCTGTAAATCTTTTTCTGGACTTTGGAGATCTTTCCAGCTACAAATGATTATATAAGTTTTTATCTAGGTTGTTTGAGAAAGCACACACATATCACATAGCAAAACTCCTAAACTGGTTTTATTCATATCAGTCACATATGTGTCTTTACCTGGCCTCCTTGCGCCATTATCTTCTCCGTTTTTGCTCTCATCTCTTTCAGTGTTAAGTCTGGCAACCAAAAGATTATCTACTCCAGAATTAAAAGATAGGAGATATAGAGAAATGTCGGTCATGCATCCCTTACTGAATGAAGAAGCTCTTTTATTCATACCTCTAACCATTTTTATTTTTAATTTTATTTATTTGTATCCCACCTTTATTGTTTTTATAGATAACTCATGGTGATGAACATATCCAGTACACCTTCCACCTCATATTTTTCCCATATTGGTGAGTTGGGCTGAGAGAGAGTGACTGGCCCAAAGTACCCTGATGGGTTTCATGACTATGGCTGGACTAGAACTCACCGTCTCCCAATTTCTAGTCTGGTGCCTTAACCACTACACCAAACTGGCTCTCTATGTAGCAAATAGCCACTGCCTGGAAGCTGTTTGTTTGTTTGTTTGTTTATTCATCTTACATGCTTCCCATCTCACTTAGAGATGACTCTAGGCAGCTTATAGCCAATAAAATCAAGATAAAACATTAGAGCAATCAATAGTACCACTAAGATTGAGTTAAAATTAACAAGGATGGGAAGGAAGGGAGTTAGATGTACAAAGGGAAGAGCTGGGTCTTACCTTAGTCCATTAACCACCTCCAGAATGACACATCACATTGGGGTCCCCAGCCAGTTGTCTTCAGGCCCTTTCAGAAGGTCAAAAGGGTGAATGTGGATCTCGCCTCAGGGGAATGTATTTTTCCATGAATATGCAGTCCTGCTCAAAAGGAACCTAAATGTTGCATGATTTTAGTAGACTGCCTAATTCAATAATATTAGAATAAGGCCTACTGTCATAGAAGTTATACTCTTTGGTTCCTATGATTGCTAGGATTTTGTTTCAGGTACCCTTTAGGTAGCCTCCAACTATTCAACTGGGTTGCGAGATTGACTTTGCATAGGCACATCTGCTTGAGTAACAGATGTCTGTGTCATTAAGGTGCTATGTTCTCTTTTTTTTTATAGGAGGGCAAATGGCTTCTTTTATTATCTTTATGCAATTAAAATGCATTATTCTGATCCATCCAGAAGATTCATGTGTATGGAATAGTATATTTTAGAGAGAGAGATATGCACACACAGCTTCATAAAATTCTTTGCTTTTTGGGGTATCAGAAAGATTCCTTGTATGCTGTCAATTGTGCATGAAATTAGGTCTTATTTTAATTACCAATATAAAGGTACTGACGGTTATTCAGAGAGGACCTATTCATTTTGTAAATGAAGAGTGCATAATAGCACTGGAAGCTAGCAGATTTCCAGCAAGAAGTTCATTTTCAACTTATCACAAAGCATTAATGGTGAGAAGCAGCTGACTGGCATTCTTAGAAAATACTATGACTTTTTGTAAAATGAGCTATATAGCCGAAACAAATAATCCAGGGGAATTTAAAATTCAGCACATTGTTCAAAGTTAAGTTGCCGTCCTGTTCACTGTAATTCATGTCACTCAAATATTTAAGCTATATTTACACATGGTTAATTATGTGCAAGATTGTGCCCTTTAAGCTTTGAATTAATTTCTAATTTGAGATGTTGTAATGCTAATTACAATACCTGAGATCATCCAGGGAAAAGATGAGATGCAAATATTTTAGTAAATAAACAGTATTAATTTATTTAATATAGTCTTCAGCCATTCAATATGGTGCTTCACAGTAAAAATCGCTCACAAACTAGTCCTCTTCAGGCCTCTTCTTACTGAGTTGAACACGTCTTAGTTCTAAGTAAGAATAACAGAATAACAGAGTTGGAAAGGACCTTGGAGGTCTTCTAGTCCAAACCCCTGCTCAGGCAAGAAATCCTATATCATTTCAGGCAAACGGTTGTCCGATATCTTTTTAAGAAATCTCCAGTGTTGGGGACCTCACAACTTCTGGTGGCAAGTCGTTCCACTGGTTAACTGTAATCAGTAAGGGTGCATAGGATTCCAGCATGCTTGCTTATTTATGCGTGTATGTATTTATTATCTATTTAATGTCTGTGCCGTGCATGACACTCTGCCAAGCAACTCTATGATCTACTATTTTTAAAAAGGAAAAATGGCAATAACGCTGGGTCCTTTAGAACTAACACACCAGGGTATCTCTCAGTGCAAAGATACGTGGCAGCTGTTTCCAAGGCCAAGGTCTTGGAAACAGATGCCACAATACTAGAAATACTACTTTATTGATATATGCTCCAGTAACAGAATCTTGAAATCCTGATCACATTCTCCTTTCCTTTTTTGTCATACTCAAAGAGAGTTGATACATTTCAACAACCTTTCATCTTGCCGGTGCTTTAATTAAATTTATCTCATTATTTTTTAAGCTTGCAGTATACAGTACTTTTAAAACTTTGCTTGCATAGTTAATTTTCAGCTTATCACATAATTCTTTCTGTGGCCAACTTAAACCAAGTGTACAGATTTCTAGCAGCATAACTTCTCACACTGAGAAAAATCTGCTTTTTTTCTGAACATCTGATTTAACAGTCAACCAAGTTAATATCTGATTTAACAGTGTGGATAGTAATTGCGGATACTGAGTAGAAGAAAAAAACCCTCACAAACGCCATGAATGGGCAGAATGTTTGCATCCTAACCCCAGTCCTGTCACCTCACTTTAAAAAGGGTTGAATAAGTTGGAACAGGGTCAGAAAAGGGAAAGCAAAGATAATCAAGGGACTGAACACTAATTTCTTCAAAGTGGTATGGAAGGAAATGATATATTTAGCTTTAAGAAGAAATGAGTGAAACCTAAAATATCTGAAACAGTGAAAGCAATGCTAGATGAACATATAACAATAATGGAATTAACAGAGGCAATGAAGAGACAAAAGAAGGCAAAATGTCAGGGCTACCAGCAGACCTATAGAAAGACTTACAAAATACCTTAAGTATTCCAATGTTGGAAGTGTTCAATGAACTATTATTAGAAGCGAAAGTACCAAATTCATGGATGGAAGCATATATTACTCTCACACTGAAAGAAGATTCAGATCTACAACAGATAAAACACTATAGACCAATATCTTTACTGAATGCTGATTATAAAATATTTGCTTCCATAATTGCAGAAAGACTAAAAATATTTTTAAATCAATTTATACATCCAGATCAAAATGGCTTTTTACCTAAGAGACAAATTAAAGACAATATGAAAATAATTTTAAATACATTGGAGTATTTTGAAGTGCATCCAGAGAAGCAAATGGCATTGATCTTCTTAGATGCACAGAAAGCATTTGACAATGTGAACTGGCAATTTATGCTGGCACAGTTAAAAGTCATGGTCTTTGGGGAGAGATTTAGTAACATGATTAAGGCAATATCTTATAAACAAAATGCAAAGGTTATAGTAAATGGAAATTTGATTGAGAATGTTAGCATTAAAAAAGATACAAGACAAGGATGCCCCTTGTCTCCCATTATTTATACTGACATTGGAAGTATTAAATAGAAATGTCAGACAAGATACAGAGATAAAAGGCATGGAAATAAAAAAAAGAAAAATATAAACTACAAGTGTTTTCAGATGATTTAGTTTTTATTTTGGAAGATCCACTAGAAACAGGGTTTAAATTAAATAAAAAAATAGAAGAATATGGTGAAATGGCAGGATTGAAAATAAATAAAGAGAAAACTAAGATCTTAGTGAAAAACCTTACAGATAAACAGAAAAAAAAGAGCTAATGAAGAGAATAGACATCCAGATTATTAAGAAAGTAAAATACTTAGGAATTCAATTGACAGCAAGATGTGTAACAATTAAGGAAGATAACTATTATAAATTGATGCAACAAATTAAAACAGATCTGGAAAAATGGAAAAACCTGGAATTATTGCTGATAGGAAGAATAGCTACAATTAAAATGAATATATTGCTGAGACTATTATACTTATTTCAAACAATTCCGATAAAGTTGGGAAAAAATATTTTAAGGAAATCAATAAAATACCATTAAAATATATCTGGCAAGAAAAAAAAAAGCAAGAATTAGCTTTAAAATGTAGCAGCACTCAAGAAATAGAGGAGGATTTGGATTCCAAATTGGGAATTGTATTTCCAGGCAGCGGTATTAACATGGATAAAAGAGTGGTTTGAGGCATATAAGGTTATTGACTTTGGAGTGACATGACCTGCAACTGGGCTGGCATGCTTTCCTGTGGTATGGGAAAAGTAAGATACCTGGTTACTTTCAAAGACATTACATAAGGAATGCACTATTGTTAGTACGGGAGAAAATTAGAGAGCAATATTATTTGAAGATACCAGTTTGGCTTTCAACAATGGAAGCACTGATCCATCCAAATGTTATTAATATGGGAAATATTATTAGATACAAAGATATTTTGAATGAAAAGGGAGAGCTCAAAACTAAACAAGAACTGAGTGACCAAGGGATTGATATGACATGGTATTCACAAGTCCAGATACATTCTAGACATGAGGAAGATGCTAAAATATATGGTTTCTATAAAGAAGTAACAGAATTAGATAAGATATTAACAGGGACAGAAGGAAGACTGATAAAGAAACTATACAGCTACCTATTGGGCATTAAACTGGAAGAGAAACAAGTGAAGGAGACAATGATAGCATGGGCAAAAAACTTTTATTACACAATAGAACTAAATAAATGGCAGAAATTATGGTACAGGAATTATAAATTAACAATGTCAACTGCATATAAAGAAAATTTGTATAAGATGTTTTATAGATGGCATTTCACACCGGCGAGATTGGCAAAGATGTTTAAAGATAAGTCAGCTAAATGTTGGAAGTGCCACCAGATAACTGGGTCTTATGTGGTGGACATGTGTAAAAGTAAAAAAATATTCGACAAAAATACACATGTGGCTGGAAAAGATGATAAAGCAGCGTATTGACTTAAAACCAGAAATATTTTTGTTGGGGATCTTACCTGAAACTTATAGTAAAGGGAATGCATATTTAATT
>JANHFL010003114.1:26424-41944 GCA_032468155.1 Oxyrhabdium leporinum
GTGGTGGTGGTGGTGGTGATGATGATGATGATGATGATGATGATGATGATGATGATGATGATGATGATGATGATGATAATTGATCATCACACAGCCAGATGTTCAGACTGGGTTTGGCATTTTTGTCTACCTATCGAGTCCTTACCAAGGACCTGGGATAGGCAGATCTGGATGTTTGATGATGTTACAGATATCGTTGCGGGATGGAAACTGTTCCAAATAAAGCCACCTTCTGCAATTGACTGATGGTGAATTTGTCAATGCCAATGGTGTTCAAGTGGTACTCCAGTTGTTTTGGGATTGCACCCAAGGGCCTATTACTATTGGTACTACCCTAGCTTGCCTTTGCCACAATCGTTCTATTTCTATTTTTAGGTCTTTGTATTTTGTTATCTTCTCCAATTCTTTCTCTCCTATTCTGCTATCTCCAGGCACTGCCACATCCACTATGCAGACTTTTTTTGTCTTTCTTATCAACAATTGTTAAGTCCGGGGTGTTATATGGCAGGTGCCTGTCTGTTTGGATTCTAAAGTCCCAGAACAATTTAACTTGTTCATTTTCTATGACTTTCTCTATTTTATGGTCCCACCAGTTCTTGCTTGTAAGCAAATGATGTTTCTTGCAGATCTTCCTGTTCACCATTGCTGCTACTTCGTCATGCTGCTGCTTGTAGTCAGTCTTTCTAGTTCCCACTCAGCCCTATCTAAAGAAAGACAGCCAGTCAAAGAGAGGTTGTGACCGATAAAAACTGAACATAGGTCTATTTATTTCAAGGAAATTATTATTATTCTCATTATTATAATTCCCACTTTGATATACTGTATATCCTGTTCCCACTGTAGTGTAACTTTTTTTCAATCCTTGCTTTCCTTTAGTGTAGCAGGTACAATGCAAAGATTGCTAAGCTTGACTAAACTTGATGTTCTCCGGGGATGGCGAAGGCATTGACTTTGATGCATCACAGTCACTCTTGAAACAGAGTCAGACAGATTAGTGTGTATCAGAAACGAGATTTGGCATACCTGATTTTGAGGGGGTGGGGATGTTTCAAGGAGATAATTTTTCTCATTAACCTTGACAACATGCCTCAAATACATAGGGCTTATCGGCCTATCGTGGAAATATATTTTCCAGATGGAGGTTCTCAGCCTTTTGTGAGAATGCCAAGATTGCTGAATATTAACTCCTTACATGCCTCATTCCACATAACCAAGGAAGATAGAAATGCTCTTCTGATCTCCTACAGGCCCAACTTTCAGATTCTCCAACTGGCCACCCATCTGTAGAGATCATAATAATTCACTGGATTGGGTTTTGAGGACTCATTTGCTACTTATGACAGAATAAGCCTTCCAACATAGCCAAGTCTCAGAAAACCATGCATCTACCACCTGGAACCTCAGACATGTTTCTGAAAGTTTATATTCCCTAACTCCCACAGGTGGAAGAAAGATACCTGAATGCTTTTGGAATCTGAGCAAAGAAAAGGAACAGCAGGAAGCTTTTCCCATCAAATTTGACAAGACAATTGTTTTGACATCAGTCGACATCAGATGGGTAGCTATCATCCAATTTTCTAACTCTACGACTTTGGACTTTTAAATGAAATTTGCCCTGATCACAGATCAGTGTTTATACAGTTATTTTGCCATAACATATTTAAGCCCAGTGTTATTATTGGATTAGAATGATTTACTATCTTATTGACTCACCTATAATAGATGCCAGTTTCCAAACTAAGGCCTGTGTAATCTCTTTTCCCCTCCTTATAATCAAAATAAGTGAATCCAGAGAACTGAATCCAAGGGTTCTGTAAATAAGCAGCCTACATATCCAAGATGTAACTAGCTAACAAGCAAATCTATTGTTTGTTTGCAATAGTACTATATACTGTGGAAACTTCTTTGCCTAGAGCATAACTTTTAAATTTTAAAGTCCTTGACTGCTTATTGTACATCGTTTTGAAAATATAGGTAAACAGCTATTCTTAATTTGCTTCATCTCACCAAGTCCCTTTTCTTTTGATAACATTGTCTATCCATATAGATTGTCAATTGTCTGTAGACCATCAGAAGATTGATAACAATTCAGACAATTTCTAGATCAGGCAAATATTGATCACTTTCCTTTTTCAAAATGACTCCATGAACTTACAGCTGCAGAATATCAGTTATGTTTCATATACAGTTTGCAAGTAGAAAATGAAATAAAATATGTATCATTTCTGATCATGGTCCAAAATCAGCAAATAAGATTTGGAAAACCCTTGATGATTTTTAATATTGAGATAAAACAGACCAGAAATGAGTGTTTTTTTTCCTCCTAAGAACAGTAACATTTTAAAACCTTTGAAGAGTGCATCAAACTTTAAAATGGCTCCATTGATTTTGTAACTATTGTGTTATATTGAGTCACGATCAGTCTTTTACTCTTGCCTTTGAATTTTGAAACATCTGAAAATTCCAAATCCTAAATATAACTTTCAGAGGGAGATGAAGTTCAAGGTTATCTGTGAATCTGAGACTCTAGGTTACCTAGCTCACTCCTCCCTACTTCAATTTCTCTTCCTTTTATGGCAGCATTCAAAACCATGATAATTCATGTCAAATTACAGATGTGCTATGTTACTCAGAGCACATAACTAGAAGAAATTCTGTCTTCCTGCAAGATATCACCACATATTCGACCATTCCTCCAATTCTTTTCTGCCTTACATACTCTATTCTGTAAGTACATGGAACAGTTTTCTGGAGGGGGAAAAAAACAACAACCTGTCAATAACAACAACAAAAACCCAGTTAAAATAAATTATTTCGACCCTTTCTTGAGATGTGACTAGGACAACAACTTGAAAGCATGCATCCATCATGTCATGTTTGGCATATAAGCTAGAGGAAAGCCATGTGTTGCCTTGGCAAAGGCCATCCTATCAAAGATTATCTGCTGCTTTGCCTATGAAACTTTGATTCATGGACTAAGCCTAAAGAATGTTGAAGATTAAGAAAAATGTAGAGTTTCTAGTGACAGGGAAAGACAGAAATGAGATTTAGGGTCTGGAGGTTTCATGGGAGAAAAGAAATCGAAGTGAGAATAATAAATAGGACACAGACATCTTGTTTATCTTGTCCTTTTCGATTACAGTTATAATATATCTGTTGATATAATTTCCTAGAATTGCATGTAAAATGGAACCATAACAAGGGCGTAAAAATTCATTGTAAATCTGAATAGTTTTGTTTTTGTTTTTTTACCATGAAAACAGGTAAACTAGGCCTCTGATGTTATCCTCGCAAGAGAGGAAACAAAAGTTGCACCATTTGCTCCATAAGCATGTAGAATTAAGACAAATGAGGACAAAACATAGAGATGCTCACAAAATATATTAAGATGAACAGTGAAAATATTGAGAAAAATCAGGTTGAAAGGTATTAAAAGCACAACTCAAAAGACGGTGCCTCTGATAGGATTTAAACTGCTGATGAGATTCAAAGGGCTTAATCATGAAAAGCAGCTTATTTCAAGAATGCGGTAAACATGTACAAAAAATGCAGTATTGGAGAAAAGCATATTAGAAAACAATTTCTTTTGAACACAATCTAATTTATTTTGCTAGTCTTCAAAATAACCATCTGGATAAACTTCAGGGACCCAAAAGAGATTCTCAGGCTGGACTAATCTTGGTGGTGAAGAGAAATTGTACAACAAGCTATGATTACAAGCACTGGGGGGGGGAGTGTTCCCCAGTTGTGTTCTACAGTCTTATAAAAAATGTCTGTTAGTCATTGTGGGTCTCTGGAAACTTGTAGGGCAGTCTCTCTACCAAGAATGTACAGATCAATTTTTTAATGTGTTTTTGTATTAGACAGGTAGAATCTCTCTCTGTCTCTGTCTCTGTCTCTGTCTCTGTCTCTCTCTCTCTCTCTCTCTCAAACACACACATGCACAAACAAACACATACATTTCTGTGGGTTAATACTTTCCCATTAACTGCTATCATCAGTAAATTTGCTAATTCTTTTTTGAAAATGAATACATGTTTCCCGCTGTAATGGTCAATTTCAATGAATGCCATTAATAGAACCTATGTAAAAACACAGCCTGAATTTTCCTGTGAATTTTCCCAAATGCTTTCTAGCTGCTTTTTCTCCTGGAAGAAAGTTGCTCTTGTGCCTTGTCCTACTTTATAAAACATTCTCTCCAACAACCACTCAATACTGACAAGCTCTTTGAGGCAGGCAGATTAAAGAAATAAGAACCGCTTGGATTTCTGGAATGATCTTTATTGCTGTAAGATATTGTAGCAGAGTCTTGTAAGCCACCCCAATAAATCTCCAGGTCAACTAATACCTAGTGTTATTAAAGGGGAGTTATTTCGAGTCACCTTTCTCCTGGTCCAGAAATACTTTCTACCTTGATCAACTCCCTCTTCCATATTCCTAGGGTCTATTAGACATTCTATCACTTACTTCTTCCTGCAAATTCCCTCCATATCTCCACCATGGAATGTATGGAGAGTAATTATCCTCCCAACCCAGATGTATTTCTTTATGTCAGTGTGTATGGCTGCCCAGAGTCTCCTATGAACAGCAACGCAAACCTATTTAATAAATAAACAAGCCTATGAAGTAGGGTTAGATATCTCCTCAGTGTCGAGGGGCAAGTCTGAAATGGAAGGAGGTGGAATGTTCCATCCCCTCTTGCCCCTGTTCAATATCTGACTCTGAAATACCAGCTTGCAAGGCACAGAGTCCTCAACTTCCTGGCAGTCAAAGTCTGACATGGTAGGTGGCAGTTCAGTGTGGTGAGACATGTGCAGAAATGTCAAATGGACCTGCCAGACAAGTTGGGGGACATGAACATCTGCCACTTCCTACAATCTCTGTCTCAAAGCAGCCCTTCCAATGAATTAAATATTCTAATATCCCTTCCTATGTCTAGAATCCAGAAAACACTTCATTTTACCTTCCTCCTCCTCTTGGTTTATCCATAGTGAGTGGGAGAATGAATTTGCATAATGCAAGGGACACACAAGGAAAGAGTAGTAAAATACAGTAGTATGTCATAGTAAAGGACATAGCAGTAGTAATAGTAAATCTACCGTACTACCAGTAACTGGTGAAATCCACCATATCTGAGAGATCAATAATCAAGTTTGGGGAAATGTGTCCTATACTCTTGTGAGAGTTGCGAGGAGGGAAACAGCTAAATTTGGATGCATTTCACTTATATTAAAAAATAATAATCAAAGTTAATAGAATTATTCTTCGCTCGTATATTTGATCATGTCTGCCTTTCATTTCCTTAAAAATTACAAGTTGGTAATAAAGTAGGTTACTTCCTAGGGCCTCATGCACCCCTATGATCCTTTGCTGTACTCATACATTTTAAACAATGAAAAAATAATTTTCACTACTGCTACAATTGCAGTTTAATTGTGGTATTTGTTTTTATATTGCTTATTGTATATCTTACCTTTCCCTTGTTTTAGTTTGCATTGTAAATTACGGCGGAATGAAATTTTTTAGCAGGTAGGTAGCTTTAATATGCCCATTCATATAGACACTATAGGAAATGAGCAGGACTGCTCTTAGAACAAGCTTTGCACACTTCTTCTCCATCACATAAATTGCTCTAAGATTTGGGATACCAGTCTCCAAAATATCATGAAAATATCTGTTTTTAGAAAGTTTTTCTCATCACAGCTTCCCCTTTTATGGGAACGGGTGGCAGAATAAGCAAAGGAAACAGCAAGGAAGGACTTAGAATTGTGATAGAAACATAGCACACCTTAACGTTTTTTCAAATTCACTTTAGGAAAGTTACCAATATCCTTAAACGATCAACATTCAGATGTCTCTGCTATCCAGATGGCATTCCATTTGTCGTTCAAAAAAAAATAAAATTGAGGATGACAAAATCCAGAGCTTTTTCTTTTGACACAACTGAATGGCTCTCTGATCAACCAAAACCTCATTTGGCTTCAATTTGCTTTGAGCTGTCCAAGACTCTCAAATGAGCATCCTTGAGTATTTTGAGCTACATAATTGTCAGAGGCAGTAGCAAAAGACAGAAATTGCTGCTGGGGATTGTGTTCATTTTTCATTGCCATGCTTTCATTTTGTTACAATCTTTGCCCTGTGTATGTTTGTAGGTAAATAGAGACGTTGCAACAAACTGGTATGCATCACAACAGATATAATATGTTCAGCTGTTCCATTTCAAAAAGCGGAGAAAAGCCCTGTAAAATATGTGCAAAATAAAGTGTAGCAAAACCCACTACTCCTTGTAATTTAACTTACTATGTGTTCTGAAAAAAAATATTTTAAAAAAATCTTAAAAAGTCAATTTATAAAAATAGGTGGGGGGGGGAGGGTGGTGAAACCATGTAAACCTCAGTTCTACCCAGTGCAGTTAATGAGATTTGTATATATATATATATATATATATGGCCAAACATGTTGGTACCCCTTCATTTTGCCCCTCAAAGAATTTCAGTTTGTCATGAAAAAAAATTGAACTTGACACAAGTAAACGGCATCCACAATAAACACTGAGCAGACACTTTGCTTTTGATGTATGTATCTTGTAAACCACAAAACAAATGAAAATGGCACCGATATAATCATTGGTACCTCTTAGAAGTTTAAAAAGACATTATTGGATTTTAGTGATCCTCCAGACAGACTACTTACTTTAATTAGTGTCACAGGTGTCTCAAATCAGTCAGGCTGTTTGAATGGAGAAATACCACCCGGTCATTTGTTGTCATTGTATACAGCCCAGTGAATGTGGATGAGAGAAGGAAAAGCAGAGACTGGTCTGAGGAGGAAAGGAAGAAGGTAATAGTTAGGCATGCAGAGATAAAAGCTACAAAGCCATCTCCAAGGAGCTTCAAGTTCCTGTGACTACAGTTGCTAATATTACCAAGACGTTTAAGGACTGTAGCCAATCTCTTTGGATGTGGGCCACAAGAGGAAAATAAACCCCAGACTGAACAGAAGGGTGGTTTGAATGGTGGAGAAAGAATTAGCGTTATTTAGAAAATTTGAAAGCAGATCCTGGCACATCTCCAAGGTCACGGTGCAACAATATCGAATCACACTATCGGTCACTATCTGACTGAAAGTACCTCCATGATAGAAGGCTCAGGAAGTTCTCACTTCTGAAAGACAAACACAAAAAGGGGCAGACTAGAGTTTCCTATAATGCATGTTTACAAATCTTTCTGGGAGAACATCCTTTGGGCAGATGAAACAAAATTAGAACTTTTGGGTTAAGTCACAGCAGCTCTATGATTCCAGAAAGGAAAAAAATGATTGTTTTGAAGAAAAGAAATCCCATTACCATTGTAAAATAGGGAGGAGTTTCCATAATGTTATGGGGTGCTTCACTGCCTCTGGCACCAAGTGCCTCAAAAATCTGCAGGGCAGAAAGAAATCAGAAGATAATCAAGACATTCTGAAGCAAATTCTCAGGCAAAGCAGGATAACGACACAAAACATACATTTAAGAGAACCCAAGAATGGTTGAAAAACAAGTATTGCAGTATTCTGAAGTGGCCTGCCATGATTTTGGATCT
The DNA here is from genome assembly GCA_032468155.1 of Oxyrhabdium leporinum. Taxonomy (NCBI): domain Eukaryota; kingdom Metazoa; phylum Chordata; class Lepidosauria; order Squamata; family Cyclocoridae; genus Oxyrhabdium; species Oxyrhabdium leporinum. The sequence continues at coordinate 34,005 of JANHFL010003114.1, forward strand.
GAATCTATGGAAAGAGCTGGAACTCACCACTGGGAGAAGGAACCCATCAAACCTAAGACAATGGGAGCAATTTGCTGAAGAACAGTAGGACAAATTGACAATTGAGAAGTCTTCATCAGAGCTACAGAAAGCCCTTGATTGCAGTTATTGGCACAAATGCTATGAAATACTAGGTTAGTGGAGCCAATAATTGTGCCCAAACCATTTTAATTAGCTTTTATGATGAAGCTAATCATTAACCTATTCATGTTTTGAATAGGTTAAGTCATACAGCAAAACAAAGTGTCTGCTCTGTGGACTATGGGGGATCCCATTTGGAAAATTTGAAAGCAGATCCTAACAGAAGTGGTATCATGGCAAATTGGGATTCTTTGGGCAAAACGTGGTGGGTTACTAATGCTTTTGACCGTGTCTGTAGAATATAGAGATTGGATTCCAAAGGCCACATTTGTTTCGATCAGCATTATTCTCACTGTGATGCCTAGAGTCAACAGGATTTATTTATTGTATTTTATTAATTTACTTGATTAGATTTGGAGGCTGCCCAATTCCTAGACAATGCTGGACAGCCAGGGACTGTCACCGTTTGAGACATTTGTTTAGTAAATCACAATAGTTGTAATACAAGTCTCAGCTGCAGCATCTGCTGTCATTATTCATGATGTATTTGGAAGTAATCCTGCTCTTCTCAGTGCATGTAAGTCCTCCTTTGGACTTCTAATTCAACATTTGATTTTTCTATATCATGGCTGAATTGCCATGCCATGTGGGATCTTTTACTAAATTTAACTGTATTTTAACTCTCATAAAGTGTCCAGGACTCATGGTTTTGTCAGGTCCAGAAAAAGAAAATCCACATGAACTGAAATTCCAAGAAAGAACATCAAGAAATATAAGAAAAGGCAGTAGCTGTCTCAGAATGGCATAAAAAAAGGACATGTAGTGCTTTCCTCTGCCATAACCTGGTATGTTCCTTGATCTGGGTCCATTCATGTTCTCACTTGTCTTCCCCTTCGTTAATTTGCCTCAGTCTTTCCAAGCATAATTATTTTTTCCAATCTGCTGCTTCCTCACATCAAAAGTATTTGAGCTTCTGTTTATGCAATGTTGCCTCAGAGACATGGTTTTGGTCCTTATTTGTTTCAGGACCTAATGATTAGTTCTTTCTTTCTTGCAGTCTATGACACCTCCCAGTAAACATCTGCAGATCCATAGTTCAAAGGCACCTATCTCAGTGTCCCCCTTTCAGAGCAACACATTTTTTCAGTAATAAGCTGCAAATCTGCACTATGCCTCAAGATCCTCTGGAGCTCCTTGTACAGGAAGCTGTTCTCATACAGAATAACAGAATTGGAAGGGACCTTGGAGGTCTTCTAGTCCAATCTCCTGCTCAAGCAGAAGATCCTATATCATTCCAGTCAAATGACTGTCCAATTGCTTCTTAAAGCCTCAAGTGATGGAGTACCCACAACTTCCGGAGGCAAGACGTTCCACTGATTAATTGTTTTTACTGACAGGAAGTCTCTCCTTAGTTCTAAGTTGCATCTGTCCTTGATAGGTTTCCATCTGTTACTTCTTGTCCTGCCCTCAGGTGCTTTGGAGAATAGGTTGACCCCTTCTTCTCTGTGACAGTCCCTCAAATGTTGGAAGGCAATAATGCCATTCCTAGTCCTTCCCTTCATTAGACTAGATATAGACTAGTCATCCTGTAACCGTTCATCATATGTTTTAGCCTCCAGCTCCCTAATCATCTTTGTGGCTCTTCTCTGCACTCTTTCTAGAGCCTTTTTTGTATCACGGTGACCAAAACAGGATGCAGCATTCCAAGTGGGGTCTTACCATGGTAATATAAAGCAGTACTAACACTTCACGTGATCTTGATACTATCCCTCTGTGGATGCAGCCTAAAACTGCATTGAGTTTTTTGGTGGCTGCAGATCATATTCAAGTGATTGTCCACTAGGACTTCTAGATCCCTCTCACAGTTACTGCTGTTGAGCCAGATACAATCTATTCTGTACCAGTGCATTTGGAAGCCTGCTTCAGCAACGCAGCCTCTCTGTGCAAGGAGATTTGGGGCTGTTGATGTAGAACCATTTGGGACCAGATTACCTTCTTTCTATAATGAACTGATTCACAAAAAAACAGCTTACTGCATCACTATGGTGTGATGCATTGACTGTTTTTCCTTTTAATTTGGAAAAAAAATTGTTTGTCAGAAAGATTAACATTTAACTGTTATGCTAACCTATCCAGTTGCTTGTCAATCATGAGTTACAACTTACCATATTGTATGAATCCAGCCATTTGTAGGTTATTGAATGAATTATTGTTGCACAAATCATAGTTTACTGTAATATATGGCCAGTACATCCTCCCACAAATGCACCAAAAATGTGTAAAAAAACCCACCTTTAGCTATTGTAGCGGGTATGATGAAGTAAAACTAGGCAGTCCCAAATTTAATATGTTCTCAAGCAAAGAACTTCACCAGATAGATTTGGGTCGCTTTATATCAATTTAAGGTACTTCAGAGGGTTGTTATCAAGATAAATTAGGGAAAGAACTGCTATGAACTCCTGGATAAAAGCCAATCAATCTAATGAACAGAAAAATTGCCCAATCCTGAGAGGGCACATCTCAGAGATTGGGAACCCCATAGAAGGAGGACTGGACAAGTAGAAGTAGGACTGGGCAACCCTTAACAAAGAAACCACTTATGATCAATATTTTAAAAGACTATAAGAACCTCAGGAAAATACATCCTGAACCTGCAACTTTAAGTACAAATTTAGTAATCCTTTAACCCCACTAAAGATGTAATTTATTTTGAAGTGAACATATATAGATAGTGCAATGCTATCCTTGCTGACTCATGATTCATTGAATTTGATGGGACGTATTCTTAAGTAAATGTAGGTATGGAATCAGAGCCTCAGAGCTTTTGCAACTTCAGAGTGCAGAAAGGTCTGCAAATAATGTAGTTTTCCAGCTTTTTGTTTCTCTGATAAGTAATCTCACCTTTCAGCAATGATAAATAAGCTTGAGGGAGGACAATGGCAGAATATGCTGCACTCCGAAAAGAAGTGGCGAAAACATTATTTTTGTCCTCTTTTTTTTTAGCACTTGTAGTTCAAAAACCAATAAAGTAAGTTCTCTGTCACAATGCTGTATTTTTTTTTCTTGTCTTATTCCACTGAGTTTGATATGGGAGTTAAAAAAACAACAACTTTAAAACTGTGACTACCAGGCTGACCAAATGGATTTAGTGTGAAGAATTGTTGCATTATATAAGCCAATTGTAAGGCTAAATTTTAGCCATCTATTTTTTTTCCTTTTTAATGACCCTGTAATCCCTTTTTATTGGGGTGGAGTTGGGGACGACGACAATGGAGCTGAGTGTTAACTAGCTGGATGCCCTTCCTGACACCTACAGAGTTCTCAGCAGATATTTTCTCGTTGCGCCCTGATACAAAAACATCTGCCGCTGTCTAGGATTGAACTCTCAACCTCTGAGGTGAGCATCTTCACCTCTAGGTCACTGCACTGCTCCCTTTTAGTCATCTAAATGACTAAATGTTATTTGGCGAAGACAGTGTTTCCATTTTCTAAATTAACAGAGGTACAATTTGAAGTGACTTCTTTAGTCTGACATCATCTCAGAATTTAAGGTCATTTCTCCTTAGCCTGTTCAAATGACCAATCGATATGTGTACTTTAATTATAGATTCAACAACATTTACCAAACCCAATGTCTATAGCATTCATTTTATTTTATCATTTTATTTTTTCCAATTTTTGAAATCTCCTCATTAGGAGATGGCACTTTGCAGACATGTTCATTTTAATTTAGTGTCACTGAATCAACCTTTCTTTTATTTTAATGTTGAAGAAGAAATATGCCTATATGAAACTTGGATGGTTGGCACCAGAGATCTTAAACAGCAGGCCAGCAGGAGGATTCATAAAGGCATGTCACATTGGTGTCTTCATAAATTTCTCCTCCTGATACTATTCATAACTGAATAGTTCATTATGGAGGCCAAGATCATCTCTCAGTAGCACTGAAAAACAATTTCATTATCAATCCTGCTCATACTCATATAATTAATCCTGAATTAGATGAACCAGTCTGGTCTGCCTCAATATAATGTCACTTCCTATGTTAAGCCCTAGGAATTCCCATATCTGCCTCAACAATATTGGTGAATACAAGAGCTGGGTATAAACACACTTGAAAATTTCCACTACATTTGTTGAAAGAGAAATTGAGTGGACAACAATTGAGTGAGTCTGCAGCAATTTCTCATACTTCTGTCTCATTTACAATAAGTACTATAGAGGAATCTCAGTAGGAAGAATTATTTCAGTGTCTTCACCACATTTAGTCAGAATTTAGGAAGGCTCCAGACTTCTGAAGAGATGGATTATACAATGAAATAATGCACTTACATAACACTTGGCTACCTATAATTAAGCAAGTACAAGAAACATTGAATTCCATCTATTAAAAGTTCTGACATTTCCCCCCCATCAAACCAATGAGCTATAGAAATAATTATAGGAGGCTATCTGCCCAACAGAAGTAATCCTTAATATGCATGATACTATTAATACTTCAGAGATTTTGCAAATTAAAGCATTCCTCAAAGAGTTATTAATAATAATAGGCCTCAATACTCAGGTCTTAAATGCTGAGTAATACTCTGCCAGTAATCTTGAATGATGAGTAATACTCTACCAGAGTAAACTTGAATGCTGAGTAATACTCTGCCAGAGTACCTTCTGGTACTTTTATTGATTGATTGAGTGAGTGAGTGATTTTATTTAATTTTCACATTTCCATACTATCCATCTCTAAAAGAGGGCTGGTGAACTTCCACAGCTGAAATCTGGTTTCCTGGTTTGTCTTCATCAGCTCCCATTAAGCAGAGAATTCTACTACATTCTTATTTAACTCAGACAGATTAAGAAGAACTGTACCAGCTGAACCATCAAAATGTTGCTGAATAGGGAAAACAACAGAGACAACTTCAAAATAGCATCACCGTCCTGTGGACAGCAGCTACTTGTCTAGCTAACACATCATTTCCAGTGGAAGATGAATGAATGCTCAGAGAGATTCTTAGAAAGCTGCCAAGAACTTTCATATAGAGTAGGGGTTCACATAGGAAAAAAATGTCACTGTAGGCAGTGTGCCAGCAATTCATTTGCAGATGCTCTTAAGAAATATATTCTGAGTTTGTTTTTCACTAAATGGGGGGAAGAGGAATTTGCAGAAGGTCATGGGACCAGAGGGTGGAGATTAATTTTGGTATTGGCCTGAATATGTGTCCAATGATGATGTCATAATAAAGAAGTTGTAGCTTATTATTGGTTGGAACCTAGACTAACACACCCTAAGTAAATTTTCACTTGCTTTTCTCTTTTGCTCCATGCATTCCTTAAATTCACTTTATATTATATCCACAGTTCTTCAAAGGAGATTTTGGGACTTGCAAGAAACTTCAGAGTAAGAGAGAATATGCTGTGCCATAATACCATTCTACTGTTGGATACACAAAATTGAACTTTACGCTTTGTTTTTGCTCAAATATTACACCTAAAGGAGTTAGAGCAAATTTGCATTCAACTAGTATATATTACTATGTAAAAGCAAAAAGTTGAGACTGTATGTTATTACCCTATACTATTGCACTAAAAAGACTTGGAAACCAATGCTTTTCTTTCTTTTTTACCCTTTCACCTATACCAGTGTTTCTCAACCTTGGCAGCTCGAAGATATGTAGTTTTCAATTCCCAGAAATTTCCCAGGCAGCCAAGAAACACTTGAGAAACACTTTCCCTACACTTTTTCCTCTTCCCTTTTTCCTCCATTGCTTTCCTATTCACTTGAAGTGTTAATACCACTTTATAATGGTTTGGTAAGACCACACTGGAATACTGCATCCACATTTGGTCACCACAATGTAAAACAAGATGTTGTGACTCTAGAAGAGTCTTGTAGAGAAGAGCAACCAAGATGATTAGGGGACTGGAAGCTAAAACTTATAAAGAACGGTTGCTGGAACTGGATATGTCTAGCCTGATGAAAAGAAGGACCAGGGGTGACATGATAGTGGTGTCCCAATATCTCAGGGGCAGCCACAAAGAAGAGGGAGTCAAGCTGTTCTCCAAAGCACCTGAAGGTAGGACAAGAAGCAATGGATGGAAACTAATCAAAGAGAGAAGCAACTTAGAACTAAGAAGAAATTTCCTGACACTCAGAACAATCAATCAGTGAAACAGCTTGCCTTCAGAAGTTTTGAGTGTTCCAACACCGGAAGTTTTTAAGAAGAGATTGGACAACCATTTGTCGGAAATGGTATAGGGTTTCCTGCCTGAGCACGGGACTGGACTACCTGTAGAAAACTTCCAAGGTCCCTTCCAACTCTGTTATTCTATTCTATTCTATTCATTTTTATTTGTATTGTATATGTTGATAAACTAATAAAAAAAATTAAAACTGGAGAGCAAATTAATCTTTGAATAAAAATTGGCCACCGGTATACAAAACTATATTCTATTGGTGAAGTGCTTTGCAATCTAGGGATGTATATACAACGTGCAAAAGAGCCAACTCTTTCAGAATAGGCTGTGGATCTGGGATAAGCTTAGAGCTCATTCGATAGCAAAATGCACATTTATCGTGCATATTTAAAGGATAATTGAAAGGACTGGCAGACTATTCTCATTCAAACTAGCTTTAATTATCATATGCTTTTTGTTAGCAAAATGCACAATAACAGCACTTCAGGGCAATGAAGGCAATAAGAGCACAGCAAGAGAATGCAAGATTACATGCCACAAAAAAGCCGAGAGAATTAGTTGTCTATTGCCTGTCATGCTTTAAGATGAAACCTTTTGAGAGAGAAGGTGATTCAGGAAAAAAAAAAAAATTAGCGGGGGTGGCGGAGTCTTAAAATTCATTTGTCTGGAGATACTAACAATTTGCTTCTTATGCAAAGGCATTCTGGGGAAAGAAATAGACAGGGGAATTGAACAAATATGAAATATATAAATGAGGAACAGCAAATTGAGCAAAAGAGGATTTAGAGCTAAATCTTTTGTTCAAAGAGTGATTAAAAAGCATTATGGTGGATGAAGTCGATCAGAAGCTTAGCTAGACAAATTTCCTGTTCTGCTGATTTTCCCGCATCTCTTTGTTTGGTCCCCGAGAAAGGGAGAGAAGAGCAGGGGATTTTGGTGTCTTGAGGCTGGGTAGGAGACCATAACAGCCAGCAAAGATGACAGTACATGATTTTTAAGTTTATTTCCTATCACCTTTGTTCCAAATCTTTACCTCATCCTTTTACCTTATGTTAATGAGAGAAAAGAACATCACCTCAAATGCTAAAAACTAGGTCTGCGTGAAGGCAACGTAGATTCACTTTAGCAGCTTTCTCCTTACAAAGGCAAAATGGTTTCCTTTGTCAAAGGAAAGATGCAGCACAGTTCCTCCTGACAAAAATCTCCCTATCATCCTGAACATGCTGCAGGTCTCCTGCCTCTGTTGCTTGCAAAAGCCAGCGCTTGGACAGAAGCTATTCCAGTTTTGGCAAGTGTTTCTGGAGAAGGCCGATAGGGGAACGTTTCCTCAGCAACTCTTACATTCTCCACCAGCACTTACAAAAGAGGCCACCATGCAAGGGCATTTCTGAGAGGGAACAAGAAACATAAGGAAACTCACAAGAAATTTCAGATAAGAGATGTTTACTGCATTTCGGGTTAGCAAATGTTTGTTTATTTTATTTATTTAGTATATGGCATCTACAGAGGTCATGCATCCACTGATATACAAATTTAGTTTAAATTAAGCATCAGCAAATATAGATAGATAGATAGATAGATAGATAGATAGATAGATAGATAGATAGATAGATAGATAGATAGATAGATAG
>JANHFL010003114.1:68849-94271 GCA_032468155.1 Oxyrhabdium leporinum
CTCTCTGTGGCAGCCCCTCAAATATTGGAACACTGCTATCATGTCTCCCCTGGTCCTTCTCTTCACTAGACTAGCCACGCCCAGTTTCTGTAACTGTTCTTCATATGTTTTAGCCTCAGTCCCCTAATCATCTTGGTTCAATCATCTTGGATCAATCAGATGCTTCAACTAAAAACCATGAAGTTCATCTTCTGCTGGTGCTGGCCAATTCTTGATCTTCCTTGCCATTTTCTCCACCATTTCTGCTATTATTACAAGTTCTTTCATTTTAGCTTCATTTTAATTCTTATCCGCCTTCTTTATCTAAGCTGCATTCTTATTATATTTCTTTGGGTTGTCTCATGGCTGGGCCCAAAACTGCCCTGTTTCTTCTTTGTCAGATGTTGACTAATTCACTGCTGTCTCTTTATTAATGGATCGATCAAAATTATTCAGATTCTCTTGAAACTGAAGATTCTGCCAATAGTGTGCAATTCGATCTTTGTATCTGCTGATCTATTTGGCTATATCTGTTATTTACTGCTCTGCTTTATAATTTCCAGTACTTCTTTAATCTTCCTTGTTTCTTGGTGATATATTGTTTCTAAATGAAAATATTAGTACCATTTTATAATGCCTTGATAAGACCACACTTGGAATATTGCATCCAGTTTTGGTCGCCAGGGTAAAGATGTTGAAGATGTTGAGACTCTAGAAAGAGTACAGAGAAGAGCTACAAAGATGAGGAGAGGACTGGAGGCTAAAACATATGAAGAACAGTTACAGGAATTAGGTTTATCTAGTTTAATGAAACGAAGGACTAGGAGTGATATGAGTGTCCCAATATCTAAGAGGCTGCCACAGAGAAGAGGGGGGGTCAACCTGTTCTCCAAAGCACCTGAAAGCTGAACAAGAAGCAATGAATGGAAACAAGTCAAGAAGAGACCCAACTTAGAATTAAGGTGAAATTTCCTGACAGTTGAGAACAATTAATGAGTGGAACAACTTCCCTCCAGAAGTTGAGGGTGCTCCATCACTGGTGGTTTTTTAAAGAAGAGATTGGACAATCATTTGGATTGGACCAGAAGACCTCCAAGATCCCTTCTGACTATTATTCTGTTATTTCTTTCTCAGGCATTGGTCTTTTTGTTCTCTACCTTCTTTTCTTTCATCTGTTCTAGCTTACTTAAATCTGTCCTTAGCATGCTGATCTTATTTTCCAGCCTGATCTACCATCTTGGTGGTGCGTTATTTGTTGTTTTTTTTCTGGTCTGTTGATTTTGCACCCAAGATATTCAGTTATAACCACAGCCGTGTTGTACATTAGTTGGTTTGAAAAAAAATGCAGTGGTAAAGGGATTAGAAAGAATTTCAGGAGCCACACATTGCACACTTTCCCTCCCTTGTTGCAAAATTGAGTGTAAATAATTCCTTCATCATCTATCTTGTTTGGAAATAGGCTTCAGAAGCATTTCAGAAGCATATCTAGCTGTGGTAAATAAGCATGTTGTAATAGTGTTCCATTACACATTTCTCCCTCAGGCGTGAATGTATTTGAGAAGGCACAGCATGTATTGTTAGGAAGCAATCTCAACCATTTCCTTCTTTGCATGCTGAATAATCCAATAAACAATTTTAAGGAAAGTGAATATTTAATGAATCAGAGGATGCTTTTTTTTCTTAATCCCTTTTCCATTTTGTATTTTATCCATCTGCCTCCACTTTTAATAATCAGGTTATTAAAGAAGCTGCAGATCAGCTGCATGGGAAAAAAGCAGGATGGCTTTTCTTGGGGTTTTTTTGGACCTGAAAATATGCCAGGCCACAACAAATTCCCTGTTCTTTCTGTCAATGGTTAAGTATTTGATTCAAAAACCCCAAACCTAGAAATCAAGCAGAAGGAAATTATGACCATATGGGAACTGTTCTCTATGTAGTAGTGAAAGGCCCTTGATAACTAGTGATTACAATTCAATGAAATTTTGTTGCCCTGAATTTGTTGGATCTTCTCAACACAAAAGGAGAAATCTAGTTTTGCTTCACACATGATGTGAGGCTTCTACAAGGGCCAGAACCATAGGGTAGACTAAATACCTCCAAACGAAGGCAGGAACAAAGTATTATTGTCCTCTACTACTATTCTCATTTTATGATATCTGAGCAAAATATCTGCAATGAACATAAAAACAGATGGAATTTCAATTGCATTATTATGGCCACTATTTTGACTTTTTGGACCAGACCTATAGATATCCCTGTGTATGATCTACGTGTTTTCAAACATTTGTCCATCACATCTATAAAACAACTATATAAAAATCTCTCTCGGGACTTTTTTTCAAATAGTAAAAATGGAATGCACGGAAATACGTTGTACTGTAGTACAGTCTTGGTTAATGGAATTTTTACATTAAAATTATTGAAAGAAATCTCAAAAGTTTGCATGCTTGTTAAGTATGATAAATGCTAACACATTTACCATTGTTTTTTTAGCTATGATGAATATTTAGATATTTTTATAAAATCCTTCATACATTGCATGCAAGGGCATTTTCAATTGCCTAAATCAATGCCTTTCCCTTGATGGTAATAAATTACAGTAACATCCCTTACCAGATCACCTATGCATTTGTTTCACATACTAAAGCTGAATCCGTGATTCATGCTATTAAGCTGCCCTTTATTTTACACTTGGTATCTTCAGGTCACGTTGCCACATGTCAGCAAATGTTCACCCCAGTCCAGCCAGCATTTACAGAACAGTTAACATTGAAATATCTAGAAAGACTGAGAAATGTTTAGTTTGGTTGTGGTCATAAGTTGAAGACTGCCTATATTGTTATGAAAATAAAATGTATATTGAACAATAAGCCAGACAGCATTATAAACAGATGTCCTTAATTCTTAATCTCAGAAATGGATTCTGACTGAAACTTTCCAGCTTTTTCCCTTCATCTTTACAAAATCTTGCAGGTCCAAGTGCTGAGTAAGCCAAACCACACAGTTAATTCATATTTCTTTTATTGTGTTTGTAGTCTGTCATCATAAAAGAGGTTGCATAAATCAATAAAAAAATGTGTAGTTTGGAAAGCGATGGCTGAATGATTACTCATTTCAATTACTCATAGGTCTCTTGTCTCGCACCTGCTGAGGTGCTAGATAACATTGTGACATGATGGCAAGATCTAAATTTACTCATAACTTTGGAGAAAAAGAGAGGAATTATATAGACTATGCCTTTCCCAGAGAGCGTCCCCCCCCCAAGGGTATGATTAGAGTTAGGGTTGGGTTAGAATTGACTCTCTAGGGTCATCACAGTTAGGTGGCTTATAAATATGATTTGTAAAAAAACCCACTCTCCTCCATTAGCACGGGACAGAAATATATCAGTCAGGGCATGCTGTTATCCAGGGCGGAAGTAGACATAAATGTATGCAAGCTTGATTAATTCCCCGCCACATTTCAGATCCCTATTCTACATTAAAGTGGGGATTTTGAGAGAAAAACAGAGAGGAGAACACTTCCTTTGGTGCCAGTTACCAGCAGCAGAAACTGGGATCCCACAGCATGATCATGAGAATCTTCTACTGCTAGTAACTGGACCGGCACCAAAGGAAGTGTTATCCTCTCTGCTTTTCTCTCAAAATCTCTACTTCAGTTCAGAAGAAGGGATCTGAAAGGCGATGAGGAATTATTTCAGCTCGCATACATTTATGTCCACTTGTGGCCTGGATAACAGCACTTTAATGGTATTCTGTTGAAGAGCCCTTCGAAATATAAAATATTTGAAACTACCCCAACTGATTACATTTATGTCCAATGCTAATGGAGAAGAGTATGGGTTTTTTTTTATATAAATCATATTTATGAGCCACCTGACTCATGATGACCATGGAGAATCTCATTACAAGAACTTTTAAACAGAACGTTTGAAGTTTTTAGGATTTCATCTGGGAACATTAAGTGTTCTATTAAAGCGCATAAAGTATTGTTTCCTCGTTCTTTTCCTGCTGTAACATGAGTTGTTTGTTTTTGAGGTAGGCAATTACAAGAATAATTATCTAGAGAGATGTCAGCCGGTTTCCCATTCTTTTTTTCTTTCATCACATGGCATTATTTAGTACTTTTATATGTCTGGATCAAATGGTTCTCGGTATTGTAAGCACCTAGACAGGATACAAGTAATCGGCATATAGCCTCTGAAAAATGAATAAAAAATGAAGACAGGTTGGGGAGAAAATGAAGAGGGTTTTAAATGCTGTTTGCTCCACTCAGAAAGTATCATTTGTTTTTACATATTTTTTGGAAAATTTTTGGTTTCTATGACATCTATATATTTAAACAAAATACCTTATTACAGGTAGTCCTCCACTTATGACCACAATTGAGCCTAAAATTTCTGTCTCTAAGTGAGAATTTTAAGTGAATTTTGCCCCATTTTATGACTTTTCTTGCCACGGTAGTTAAATGCGTCGCTGTAGTTCTTAAATTAGTAACATGGTTAAGTGAATCTGACTTCCCCATTGACTTTGCTTGTCAGAAGGTCGGAAAAAGTGATCACATGACCCCAGGACACTGCAACGTCATAAATATGAGTTGGTTGCCAAGCATCTGAGTTTTGATCATATGACCGTTGGGATGCTGCACCAGTTGTAAAGGTGAAAAACGGTCATAAGTCACTTTTTTAGTACCATTGTAGTTTCAAACGGTCACTAAATGAACTGTTGTAAGTTGAGGACTACCTGTATTTTGTTGGTAGATGACTGAGCAGTGGGGAGCAGTAGAGTGTTTAGAACTGACTCTGATTGTCCCCCATTTATAAACTTATGTTATCTTTCCTATCCCACCATAAAATTATTGGTTTTGTCAGCCTTCCCACATCTCAGTTTTCTGATGTGTTCTAGGTGGTCTCAAGATAAATAATTAAACAAGCATTTTGTAAAAGGAACGGGCTTGTATTACACTATGTGTTTATTTGATTATATGAATACACATCATATTTGATACACGTGTTTAAATCATGGGAAAATGAGATACCTGAGAAAGACCCCAGTCAAAACTCTGAAAACACTGTATAGTTATTTATTGAGTATTAAGCTTAAGAAAATGCCTATCTAATTTGTATGCATTAACTACAGTTAGAATTGTATATGCACAGAATTGGAAAATTGAAATGATCTCTAGAGAAGAAAGTGTGATTAGAAAAATACTAGAATGTGTGAGGATTGATAAAATGAATGATATATTATATAATCAGTAAATATTAATATAAGAATAGAATTGCATTTTTAATTGTTTTGGCAAATATTTGTACCCAGACGACACACCGTGTAATGAAAGATTTGTATTAAAATAAAATAAAAAATTTATTGGAAAAAAAAAAATTCTGTTTGGCTCTCCACAGCCCTCCATGGCCCGTTGCAATGGAAGTGAAATGGACCCTCTGGGGACCAGATACAGCCCTCCGACACTCCATTAGGCCCTCCGTGGGCCTCCACTGCTCTGGATCCGACCCCCGGATCTGGCCCCTGGATGCTCCATTTTGGCCTGCAATGGGCTGGGGGAAGTCTGTGGAGGGCTGAATGGAGTGTCGATGGGCCGGATTTACCCCTCAGAAGTTCCATTTCGGTAGGCAACTTGCTGGGCGAGGCCTGTGGAGACCCAAACTGCAGAGAGGCGCACATGGCTGAGAGTTTGGAGAGGCAACTGCTTGCTAGATCTTCACAAGGTAAGTGACATGGCGTGGTAGGTTGGTGGGGGGAAAGCAATTGAGGGGAGCATGAGGTATTTCAGTAAGTCAGGGAGACCTTGGGTGGTCTTAGACAGGTGGCCTGTTCCATCGGTAGGCCCTCCATGGCCTTTCCCACTCTGAAATACCTCATGTACACTTAACGAGCCTTGCATTCGATTAGCAAATGCGTGGGCAAAAGGAGGGAGTGATCCCGTTCAAGGTATGAGATTCATTCCCACGAATCCTCAGGTTACAAATAGAATGGGCAGGCTCTATTACATTTGTAACTCAAGGACTACCTGTATTTAGGTTTTTTTGCATGAAGAATGCTAAAGATATTGCTGTTATGTAAAACTATTTTTTTTTTAAAAAGTATATTGGAAACAAAGACATGCTTCTAGTATCATACTAATGACACTGCAATGGTCATAAATACATGCCAGTCAGCAAGCATCCAAATTTGGAACACATGACTGGGGAATGGTGCAATGGTCATTTTAAAAATGGTCATGTCATTTTTTTTAAGTGTTGCTGCAACTCCAACTGGTCACTGAATGAATGACTGTAAGTCAAGAACTACTTGTATGTATCAATACAAATTAACCTGATCGCTGAAGAGGTCATCAGAATTATTCTTAATTTTGACTGACATAAATGCAAATTATTTAACTGTTTTAGAAGAAATGAAGGGACTTGATTTATGTACATATTGTACATATATTCATTCCTTAAGTCTCAGTGAAGGGATTCATTTCTAACTCTGTGATCATGATATTTAAGGGACAATGGCTTCATGCTTTTATGAACCAAGTCAAGACCCAATGTGTTGAATGAGAATCACCTCCAACTAAGTATTCCTGTCACATAAATGTGAGCATGGGGGGGGGGGGGGAGAGAAGGACCAAAACATTAAAAAAGTATTAAAAAAGTGTTTGAAATTTCCCTGCATTGAGGTATTTTAGGAGATTCTAGTGGTGGCAATAGAATGATAAAAGTTAATTGTCCACAAAAGATGGACAGTACAAGTACACAATAATGCAACAAGTCTTGAATATATGTACAGTATGTGGACAATGGGACTTGCTTTTGAATAAATAAAATAGATCCATAATTAATTTACTAGGATAATCTCTTTGAAATCTAAATTTAAGCTAATCATGATTCCTATAGGCCAATTGATTTCAGTTACTCTTGTCATTTTGTACATAAGCCAGGATCAAACCTTTTACTGTAGTACTATAACTACTGATTATCTACTACAGGAAAGATTATTTTGCACACTATAAAATGAGTCTAAATTAATCTGTATAGTTCATTGGTTTTCTTTAAAGAACCAATTAGAACAATTAAGATTGCATCTTAAAATTCCATGAATAGATTTTATCTGATTTTTTTGGTTTACTAATTCTCCAGTCCTATCCCTTCCCTATTCATGAGAATAGTTTGTCATATGTTCTTTCTTCTCTCCTAAGTTTTAATGTCACTTCTGATTACTTCCAAAGGTACTCATTTCAGTTCTATTTTCTTTTTCACACTTTTTCTTTTTGACAAAGATCATTGTCTGTCTAAGCCAGTTCTCAAAATTTGGCAATATTGCAATTTCCTAAAATTATGAAAATGAATTGATGGAACCCTGATACTTACAGATCAGTGCTACTGTGATTTACAAACTGAGCCCAAGTAGCTTCCACATCCAAATAGCCTTAAGCCCTCCTGAGCGCAGTTCCAGCTTCTTTAATCAGGTTTGTCCTTAGTAGCCCTATTGGGCCCAGCTGCTCTTCAGCACAGGCCACATTCCTATGCCTCTCTGCACACTCAGCAACTATTCTTAAGCTCATGAGTGAGATCAGAATTGTGAGAATTTAGAGAAGAAATGGAAGGGTCAGTTGCTGTCTCAGAATCATGGCTAGCAACACAAGGACTGCTTTCTAGGGTATTTCCTTCTCCTTATGAAGGCTTTTGAAACCCTGAAACCTTTTAAAACCAAGATAACGATTTGGGGCCACCTAGAGTGGAACACTACAATATGTTAGAATTCATTAATATGCAAAACAATAATATCCTGAACATTCATCTAAAGCAAGCTTAGAACACTCCACTCACTTGATGCAGCAACAGAGTTCCAAGATGGCAGCAAAGGAGAAAGCATTGTTACATTGTGGGGAGAACAGCTGCTATTAAACTAAGATAAAATGGTAGGAGAGGTGGAGCGGGAAAGATAAGTCACAGAAAAAGAAAAAAGACTAGAGAAAGGAAAAGTAGAGGAAGATTGGAGAAATTAAGAGAGAGAGAAGCCCATCTGCACCCAAGAGGCCTATACAAGAGACCGGAAGCCCATTGAAGTGAGGTGAGAGGCAAACTGATTGCAGGCAGCAAAACCAACTGGTGGAGAATAAAGAGGTGAGCCAGTGAGCAAGTTTCCAGCCTCCAGAGAGCCTCCGGAACCTGGGGAGGCTGTTTTCACCCTCCCAGAGTCTCGAGGAAAGCCTCTGGAGCCCAGGGAAGGTGAAAAATGGGCTTCTCGGAAGTTTGGGAAGACCGGAAATGGGCCTGGTTCCGGCCTCCAGAGAACCTCCGAAGCCTGGAGAGGCCATTTTCGCCCTCCTGGAGGCTTGAGGAAAACCTCTGGAGCCCGGGGAGGGCAAAAACACCCCCCCACACCATGGTGCAGGAGGCTGACTAGGCCATCCCCACCATGGCCACGCCCATCCAACAACTGGAAAGAGAACCTGTTGCTAAAATTTTTGAAGCCCACCCCTGATTCTAGTGTCTTGCCTATCTGTGTGGGTGGGGGCAGTCTTAGGATTCTTTGGTTGGGCTTTTTACTGATAGCTGTTTGGCAGTTTCTTGATTGGGATATTGCTTACTTGATTGTTGGTCTGAAGTTAATCTTGGAATTAATCTATGCTGATCTAAATGCTGATTACTGGTGGAGAGGTGCTGGAGTCTTTTTCTCTTTTGGACTGGTTGATTATCTCTTTTGCATAGTCTATAGATGTTGTTAGTGTCTATTGATGGCTGATTTGTCAGAGTACCAGGCTTCTATAAATTCCATGACATCTATCTGTCTGTCCGTCCGTCCGTCCGTCCATCCGTCCATCCGTCTATCCGTCTATCCGTCTATCCATCTATCCATCTATCCATCTAAATCGAGGTGAAAACACCCCAAAGGTTTGTCATAAAACTGCTAATATTTAAGATGAGATAAGATTACTACTCTGAACTATGTCTTCAGTATTTTTATATAACCTAAAACTTGTTTTTTATCTATTTTTTTAAAAAATAGAACGATAGAAATCTGTGCTCTTTGTGTTGTTATGAAATTACAGTACCTAGCATCTTGCACAATTAGCCATCATGGTATAGCTAATAAAAGTTGTAATTTCATACAAACCGAAAAGCCACAAATTCCCTAATCTTCACCTAGAGCTTAATCCCACTGCGCTGTAATTTGACATTTCCTTGTGAAATCAGCTCTGATTTCAGGGTCATCTTGAAAACTAAGGGACCTTGAGACAATAATGGGAATATTTTCTTGATTGCAATATTCTCTTAATTTCCAGTACGAGGAGACGGTGCCTACTCTGTCACTGAAAACTCAGAAAGGATGTGGCTCTCTTTTCTCCCCAAAAGCAATAAAGATTGCCATCACTGATACTGTAAGACTGTCTCAACCACAATTCCATTATTTCGGGTTCTGTTATGTGATCTGAAATCCTGAGTAAACGCACAGAGCATTCAGAACATCACAGACACTGACTTAATGCAGAAAAGGAAATATTACTTTTCTCAAGGATCTGATTATAATACCTACCTGCGAAGATGAGAAATGTTCTGTCTTTGCTTATTCCTCCTCTCTAACCTACGCTTTTTAAAAAATTTCCTATTGGACATCAGATTACTGTAGTGTGCTTTACATGGGCTTGTCTTTGAAGATAGTTCAGAAGGTTATTGCTGCATAAGTCAGGTCCTAAGAGGTGCTTTATGGGGTTCAACGAGTTTCTGGATTCAATATAAAATGCTATTTTTTTACTTATGAAGGTGGACTTCCAGGTTTCTCCAGGGAACCTTCTTCAGGTAGAAGTAGCCCATTCCATTCACCCATCCCAGGAAAGTTTACTCAAAGTCTCCCATTTGTAAAGGTGGCAAGTTGCCATGGGCGAATAGGCGGCAATATAAATTAAATTAAATTAAATAAGTAAATAAATCAATAAATCAGTGGGATCATCTAGAGATAATGTTTCTCTATGGCAGGTCCTTTCCTCTCTAATACTGGTAGTCCTCGGCTTACAACCACAAATTGAGCCCAAAATTGATTTTGGTAAATGAGAGAGTCATTGAGTACGTTTTACACTATTTAATGACTCTTCTTGCCACAACTGTTAAGTGAATCACCGCAGTTGTTAAGTTAGTAACAGGCTTGTTAAGTGAATCCGGCTTCCCCATTGATTTTTGTTTGTCAGAAGGTCACAAAAGGGGATCATATGACCCCGAGACACTTCAACCGTCATAAATATGAGCCAGTTGCCAAGCGTTTGAATTTTTGATCACATGACCATGGGGATATTGCAACTATATAAGTGTGAAATATGGTCATAAGTCACTTTTTCAGTGCCATTGTAACTTCAAGCGGTCACTAAACAAATTGTTATAAGTTGAGGAATACCTATAGTCGAAAGTAGAGTTTTTGTCTTCAGAAAGGCTGTTAATATTGCATTTGGGACAGCGTTAGGGACATTGTCAAAATTCAGCAACAGGGTAATGATTATTTGTTATGTATTTCTGGTTTCAGTGGTGCTTTTTTAATTTTTCTTGCTCTGTAATAATTACTTTGGATTTAGTAGCACATGTGATGCATATTATATATGTGGGTTATGTCTATGTGTGAGTAGTCTCACTTTTAACTGCCGCAGCTGTTGCTCAGCCCTCTTCCATTATTGGTCCCTAGGCTCTATGACCACAGTGAAACTCTGTGTATTTTAAGCCCAGACATCATTCTGCAAATAATCCATATCGACGGTGAAGATATCAGGCCCCAGAACTGCTTTTTATTTCATTATCAGACAGTTGATACACGGTCAATGGGAAAATGAAGAGTGAGAAGAAAGCTAATGTCTATCAACATGTCAAAAATTCTGGGCTGCCTACCAAAGATGATTTGAAAACCTACAAGAGAGGAACTCTTTCCCTAAATGGAAATGTGAATTTTGCTAAGTACGTAGCCAACCTTACCATCGTGTTATGGGTAGCCTTGTAAAACAAAGAGAGAGTTCATAGCAGAATAGGAAATGTGATCTCTATGGGCACCCACTGTGTCTGTGGACACCGCCCTTGGCATCTACCAGGCTCCGCAGTGCAGAAGCCTTTGCAGAAAATAGCATGTCGCAAGGCATATGCCAGCTTTTAGCTTCACTTTATTTCTAAGAAGGCCTTATAGGCATCCTGTCAAGTTAAACAGGGGCCTTTTTTTTTTCCTTTGACTGTTACCTACCTGCTTATAAAAAGTCAGAAATAAGTCAGTTGGGAAGGCGGCAAGAATAACCAGCTAGTTTGTTTTTCAATAAGTGAGGGTATTAAGATTGTAGAGCCTATACAATGTCGGAAAGCAGAGCAGCTATTTTCAGGCTTTTCAAAATTTCAAGAGCGCCGATGGTCTTGAGACGCAGCCTTGTCCTCTCCCTCAACTCATGGAGGAAAATCAATCTTTGTGTCCTGGCTTGAAGTTTCAGAAAGTTAATCCCTAATTATTATTATTTTTCCCCCCCCAAAATTTCCCCTTTTCATTTCAGTAACATTAATACCGCATTGTATTTGCTGTCACATAAGCAGGGATTTGCACCCTCTGGCTTGCCACCATGCTGAGAAACATCAGGCTGTATCTCTTCCTCCCTTTCAGTGGAAATGTGATAAATGGATGTTTCAGAGAAACATTTCAATAGCACATTATTTCCATAACGAACTCTGGAACACCGAGGGGCAAACGGATCAGAGATGTGGAGCTCAGCAGAAGCTGCAGCATTAAACATACCTTTGTAACTGTTTATTTGTTCTGCGTTTGGTTCTATCACATCGGTTTGAATGATCACACCAGGAAATTCCGACTGTAATCTTGCAAGAATCTCAAGGTCAATTTCCCCTAAGACACAAAGAAGAAGAAAGAAACCAAACTAATATCTTTTTTTTTTTTTGCTAGAAGTGCGTGGGGGTTTACTTGGTTCATGCACAAATGTTAAATTAGTTTCCAAACGGCATATAGCGAATGACAGGTGAAAAGCATTGCTCTGTAATGATCAAGTTACATCCCATCATTATTATTAGAAGCGTGAGACAATTCTACTATGATGGCTGAATATTAGAACAACTACATTGGGCTAGATGTAGCTATAGTCATTTTTTTTTTGACAACTCGTATGAATCTCGCAAACAAAACGTGAGTAAAATAGGACACTATCAATGGTGTTACACCAGCAAATGGAATCGATACGCAATCTGCTTCTGAACCTCATGGTGATGAGGAGACAACGTGTCTACTACTCATTAGTTTTATACATAATAGTTTTATGTATGAACTTGTTTTAATGTACTTTAAAAACTGTCCCAATTCTGTTGCCACCACATATGCGGCAAATGTATTTTTATTATATTTTGTGTATAAAAGCATTGCCTTTGTTCTACTTTAATCTCTATTCGGTGCTTCACTGAGAGGAGAAGAAAAAAAGAAATCTGGTTTTTTTTTCCAAACCAGATATAGATTTTTTTTTCCACCTTGTCTTGGTTTACCCATTTTTATTCCTAGACAAATTATTTTTCTTCATTTTCGCTGACCATCTTACATGTATTTTTAGCTCTGTAATATCTTTTCAAAGTATTGGGATCAAAATTGTTTATGATACTCCAATCTATAATTGTTACATCATAGATACCTACAAAGGCTTAACAAAAGCGATCATTTGTATCACTTTTAAAATATACTTTACACAATGATCCTTCAATAAGGATCCATCCATCCATCCGTCCATCCATCTGTCCATCATCTCAACTTATGTATACGAATCTTTACAAAGAAGTAGAATGGATCTATCATACCCAAAGTCTGAGATAGATAGACGGCTAGACCTATTCATAATTGGCAGCTGTTCAGTGCTAGCCAATTCTAAACAGAGGCTTATGGTCACAATGCAAAAACAATTCATTATAATAGAAAGGAAAAAAAGAAATAAAATGCTGATGGCATTACATGTGACAGCATTATATTTATGTTGGATTTGGTCAAAGATACTCTTAAACTTCCATGCAGAAGTTGGAAGCCAATGCCAGATTCAATCATTATTGAACTATCTTAAGGCAGCCTAGTACTCTTCAGGTGAACCATTCCTAGCCAATATGGTCAGCCAGACTGGGGATAACTGGAGATGTTATCGACTCATCTGGAGGTCTTGTATGTTTATTGATTGAATGGATAATGTATTTGTTCCCATTCACAAGAAACCAATCCATTGCCCTAGGTTATTTTTAAAGCTCCTCTTCACCTCAAACTCTCTGATTTGTAATTTAATCTTCTACCTTAATTGAGTTCATTTAGTTATTTATATGCAAACAAGGGCTTTGGGGCATTTCAGAACCAGTTCTCTGGCAGCCTGAAAATCAATTGACAACTATCAGTTAAAGCTCTAGAAATGATTTAAGGACTCTGATACAATTACCTTCAGAGGGCTACTACTATGTTTGCCATTAAATTGCCAATTAAACTTTTCAAGGAAATAGATTGTGTAGAGTAGAGTCACTATTTTATCACACAGTAAATGTCTTCTGTGATTAGAAGGGGATGGAGTTGGCCACATTAATAAGATATAAGCTGTAAGCAGAACACATTTTCTTATAGATGGGAATGACACCACCTCACTATTCATATGGCCATTTAAAGCTAGACCTCCTACATTCCTAGTTTTGCTAATGTAGCATTTTGCTCTCACAAGCTTTTTCAAACTGACTGTCAACACTAGTATAACGAACAGCTGGGAAGGACTTCTTCAGTAGCAGAGTTGAAATGTTTTTTAAATAAATCATTCAAATGAATAAGAAATGTGTCAAAACTCTGGAGCACATTGAGCAACTAGCATTCTACATGCGATCCTCAATTTTCTTCTTTGCTTCCCAGACACTTTGCCATTAAAAAATAAATACTGAACAAAGGACCTAGGAACTGGGTCACATTAAATCATCCTATGCAGGTCTGGTAACTTTTAGCATAACTTCTACTGCATACCAGTAGCCTACCACAGACACCAACAGTTGAATGGGGATCAGATAATGGAGCTCATCTGGTCCTATAAAATAGCCAATTCTGGCCAGATTCTTAATCATTTGAAACCTTATTACTTGCGTCTTACTTTTAAGTTATCAGCTACTAGCCCTATGAATAAATATCACTGCCTTCATGAGTCATGCAATCTTTCTGCTGGTGGTACCCAGTGAATGTCCTACCAAAATTGAATTGGTATGGTATAGCATGGTAACACTTTGAATGTATTACTTCGCAGAAAGAGTAGTGGTCAATCATCAGTTTAAACATACTTGGGATAAACGCGTATCCATCGCCCAACAAAAATGTAAAAAATATAAAATTTAAAAAAAAAACCTCAAAGGGCACATTTGATCGATCACTGGGTCTTTTTCCGTCGTCAGTTTTCTATGTTTTTTATGTTTCTTGGTATGGTATGGTATGGCATGGTATGGTATGGTATTTAAACAGCCCATGTCAGTGATTAAATTACTCTTACATTTTAGAGTTATTACATTGATTTTAAGACTGTGGGCAAATATTTGGTTCATAGCAAGGGAGATTTGGAGTTTTTCTTCATTACTGATTTACATAGGTGGAAAAAAAAAGAGTGGCCTGTCCTGAACAATATGGCAGCTCTCCAAAAGGGTGACCTCCCTTTTTGCACTATTTTGAAGAAAGGAGGCTAATGGGCAAAACTCCTGCGGAGTCTTCAGGTACCCATTTCACTCCTTAACACGCAGACACCTGTGTCTTGGCTCTACCACTTACAGAATGAGATCCTTGGCCTATTACACAAAATGTAGTGTAGCTCTTGAGCCAAGAAAATGTGTGCATAGAATTATGTTATCCATAGAGTAGCAGTTAACATCCCCTCTCCATTTTGCCCCATGTCTTTGTCTCAGCCCTATATTTAAGCATCTTTGTCTTGCTCTTTTTAACCACAAAATCATACCATTCCAAAAACGGAAGAAAAAAGTCAGATCAATAAATAAGGATACCAGCAGCTCTTTTTACTGCTACAGTGTGGACTGAGTTCTTCATCATGAGCAAGGGAAGATATTTTAAGGTTTAATTGCTGCTATTCAGGGTTTTCTTCTTCGGGTTTTTTTTGGGTTTTAAGTTTCTATAATAATTTATGACTTAAGGCATAATGACCGAATCATTTGAAAATGAAATAAAATAAAAGTACATTCTGGTAGTAATAGATAGCAAACTCAAGCATCCCTGAATTTCCAGTAAAATCCATAGCTTTGAAAAAAAATGTAATTAAAAACAAAAAAATACATACAAAACAACCCCCTGCTTAATATCACTACTTCTCAAACCCCTGTGAGAACAAGAATGTTTACACTGTTTGGAAAGCCTGCAAGATGAGGGCTAAATGAACTTCAGGGAGTATTTTGTTTCAAAGTGTTGGAGCCACCACCAAGAAGATCTGCTTCCAAACTCAACCCCAGTTAGTTAGTTAGTTAGTTAGTTAGTTAGTTAGTTAGTTAGTTAGTTAGTTAGTTAGCTACTTGGTTACTTGGTTACTTAGTTAGTTACTTGGTTACTTAGTTACTTAGTGGGCTTGGGACCCTAAACATTCACTCTTGGGATGATAGTCCCAAACAGGAGAGTTGTAGTTAGAAGAAATGGTTTTGCATGCCCCAGGAGCTGCTTACAGGGATGGGCTGCTGGGGTTTTTTGCGGAGGTTCAGAAGGACCCTTAGTGAAGATTCTGAGGGGTTCACCGAACCCCCAAATCTCACTCCTGGCTGACCCCGCCCACCACACCCCTCCCAGGAGTCTCCACGCAGCCCACTGTGGATGCAGGTAAGTGCAGGGCACGTGCAGAGGCTCGGGAAGGAAGAAAAACAGGCCACCCGGAAGTTCAGGAAGGCTGGAAATGGGCCTGTTTCCAGCCTCCAGAGAACCTCTGAAGCCTGGGTAGGCTGTTTTCGCCCTCCCAGAGGCTCAAGGAAAGACTCCGGACCCCGGAAAAGGCAAACACCCCTCCCCCTGTTGTGCTGCAGGAGGCTGACTAGGCCATGCCCACCATGGCCACACCCAGCAACTGGGCAGTGAACCCATTGCTGAGGTTTTTGAATCCCACCCCTGGTTGCTTAGAAACCTACCAGCAGGCAATATCATTGGTGCTATGTGCTAAAATAACTTATTATCTTCACCGTCTGGATCCTTATCTTTTGTACAACTGCACTTTGCTTTCTAGACTTTATCCAAAGGCAGCAGCCATAAAGTCTGCTACATTCATCTAAGGGCATAAGTCACTGTCATAAAGTTACCCTAAGTCAGAAAGAATTGTAACTATTGTACCAACTGAAGCTGGGCAAAAGCTCCCTTACCCTTGGCCTTCACCAGTGAAAATGTGAGTCCTGGAGACTCACAGAAGTCCCACAGAATCTGGTCGGTCATCATGAGAATCAAAATGCTAGACTAAGATGGGTCTCGGCCTTATCCAGAAGGCCTTTCCTAGATGCTTAAAAAGTCATTTGTCACAAAGGAAATGAAATACAGAATAAGAAATTGAAAAGCCCCATCCTATCCTTTTTCTTTTTTTGGCTAGCCAACATCCTGGTCTCCTGCAGAATTATATGAAACAAACTCAGTGTATCTGAGAGTGTCTGATTCTATATATAGGTTTAATTTGCACGTTATTCTCATTATCTGATTCTTTTTTGCCCATTCACCCCCACATTGCAGAACATCCTTTTGTCGGAAGGTATATTTTAAATTATTTCTAAGTTCCTCCAAGTACATGAATGTAATATAATATCCTGCAGAGGCAACAGCATCCATAATTCAGATTGCTAAATAATACCTTTGTATTTTGACTCACCTGAACCACCTCCGACACTCAGAACGTTGATTTCAATTTTTCCAGTACTGATGCTTAGGAGGGAAGGACAAATTCATAACATCAAAAGCTGTTCAAAAACTCCGGTGACACACATTTCTAGAAAATGTCCTCTAGGCCCTCCCCAGTCTTTTACTTCAGCCTTATTAAGGCTGGTCAAGATGGACTGCAGACTTGTGATGAGGAACAAGTTTAAGTCTCAGGGAGTTGGGCTATCAGAGAGAGAGAAGCATGTACTGCTTACACCTAAACTGAACTTCATAGCAGACAAACAAGAGCAGGAAGTCTTTTCAGCTCCTTTAGATGAACATGTCAACCAGCAAAAAAAGTAAAAAATAAAAAATAAAATGCTAATGGGATATATATTGATGGGAATTTTGAATGCTGCTAGAGAGATCCATTAGTGCTGGAAGGAGAGATTCTCCTGTTTATTTGTTTTCTCATTGAATCCGCGAATCTGACGGAAGAGAATTCACTTTCTATATTTCTTTTAAAGGAGAAGAGATTTTGGGATTCTTTTTATGGGTGAAGTATATTACGCTAATTCAGGTGGCCAAAGGATGTATATAACAACAATCTGATGTTTATTGTATAATGATTTCTCCGGTAATGTGTAGCCCTTTTGGCTTCCTAGTCTTGGATGCCATTTCAAAGGAAGATACTGTGAGGGGATTTGCCCCACTGGACTTTTCTTCTTTCAAGGAAATTGGAATTGGAGTTCTCCTTCGGATGGAGAAATTTGCAGACATCTTCTAGCTCACAGATAGGCAATTGTGGCCCCTTTATCCCAAAGATGCTGTTTAAAAGGCAACTGGATTTTCTTGGGTTTTTTTTTCCTTCTCACCCAACAAGCTTCTGAAGTTCATCCACTTCTTAGATGAGAAGTGAAACATTTTCAAGGAAAAAAAATCCAAGAAAGTCCAATTGCCTTTTGGAAAAGCACCTTTGGGACAACCACAACCTGAATGATTGAGAATATCTATAGATCTATGCCCCTTTTATGACTTGGCTCAGGAATTCTGGGAGTTGAAGTCCACAGATTGTAAAGGAGCCATTTAGTTGCCCAACACTGCTCTACCAATATCACTGCTCACTAATCTAGTAAGGAATTTTGAAATTCTCAGCAATTCTCAAACACGAAATTCCCTGAATGACTTGGACAGGTTACTCTCCCTCAGCATACCTTTCTTTATAAGATTAGTGTGAGGAATAGAGTAGAATATCTAATAGTTATATTAGGTATTCTATTCAAAAATTTGGAGGAAAGAAGGATATACTTCTTTATTTTTTTATTTATTTGTCCCATGTTGGACCAGCAACATTACTTTAAAAAAAACACGCAAAGGAAAGAATAAGAACATTTATGGCAATACCAAACAGATTTTTGTTGAAGGTAAAGCCGATTGAGTAATAGCTACAGTGCTATCAACTCCAAACAGTTATAAACTATAGAAGTTGCATATTATATGCAAATGCATATCAGTATGTATTTAAGTTCTGTTTGCAGATATAGAAACAATAAAGTCTATCTTTTAATGGACAAACTCTATTTCAAAGAAAAGTGTTCTGAATATAGGAATAGGAGGTGGAAGAAATATTAGGTATGTTTGCCTCCTTGAGTTATTTGTAAAAACAATCAAGGCAGGATACAAACAAATAGACAAATATATAACACATTTTTTTCAAAAAAAAAGGGGGAAAGTGGGTCAGATGAATGGAATGAAAAATTAAGTTTCACACAACTAAATACATTAAAATGCTCACAGAGATTGATTTTATTTATTTAAAACATTTATATAGCCACTTACCTTTTAACTAACTGGGCGGCTCCCAAGCAAAAATTAAAAGACATATAAAACCATATTTTATTATAAAACTCAACCAATTAAAACCTTAAAAACAACAAAAAGCTGGAACCAAAAACCTGGAACCAAACCAGTTCTAATCTGGGATTATCTAGCCTTTTCCCAACGATCTCATGTATGAAAGCATCTATCAAATATTTCTAAGAACATGTCTGCCGTGTATTTACCTGGATATTAATTGGGGCAGCTTCTTGTGAATGAAGTCCAGCATGCATTGATGTTCGGTTGACTTCTTGAGGAAGACTTGAAAAGTTTCAACATAATGACTGTGATTGGAGAACAAACTCCGCATGGTCCTGGTAATCGCCAACCTGCTTAAAGATATAGGTCAAAAAACCTAAAGTAGGCTCACAATTTGGAAAGGCAGGAAACAAGGAAGAGTGACGGGAAAAGTAAGAACAGCCTCAGTCCTTGTCCCACCTCGGAGAGGGCATTTTTATCAGATTTTGCTGCAAGACCTTGGTTGCCTGAAGAACAGAGTGCCCAGTCAGTCTCTTTTGAAAACAGAGTCCAAATCTAATAAGGAACTTCTGCCCAGAAATATTTTGGAAGGTAGTTGTGTCTCTGAGGTGATATTGTGGGACCAGTTTAAGACTAGTTAAAATTCTGTTTTAAGATCCTGGAATCCCTTAGGAATTTGAAAAAAAAAACATAAGTTCAACTTAGAGGGGGGTAGTTAAACTTACAATACTGTGTCATCTTCAAACATTTTTTAGAAGGGAAAAAACTCAATTAAAGAGTTTTAGTGGACCCTTAGGCATTGTTCTGAGGTGATTGTTGCCCGTCCTATCAGAATAGTATACTGTAGACTACTGAACAGCAGGGATGTCAAATTCAAATATAAACAGGAACCACTAAACCCTGCATAAGGACCCTGCATTTTATTTTATTGTGTTTTACTGTAGAAAACCACACAGGTATATTTGTTTATATATCCCAGTTTGGGGGTAATGAAAATGAAGTGAAAGCCAGCTGGGTGATCTTGAGTCGGTCCTTCTGTTTCACCCAGCCCACCTTGAAGGGTTGTTGTTGTGGGCAAAATAGAAGGAGTGTAGGTGTGTTGCCTGCCTTGAGTTATATATATCTAAGAAAAGGTAGGAGAAAAATTGAATGATAATAATATATTCTTATATTAATACAACAAAACAACAAGAGATAACCAATACATTAGAAGAAACATATCATTGCATTTATTATTACAAATTGACTATTTGTTTTCAGTACTTATGTGCATTTATAGGGCCTTGGATTTTTACAGTATGCATGTGTCTGTGTGATTGCGTATTCACACACACACACACACACACACACACACACAGTTAGATACATAGATTATCTCCTTCCCACTCTCAGCTTCCTCCCAGCCTACCATTAAATTATCATGCAAGCTTCCTCTTCACCTCCTAGCCCCACTTTTCACATATCTGAAATGTCCCTTCTAATTTCTGATATCCCACATATAGAAAAAAAAATGGTTTTCCCAAACCAAGTTAAAATATGTGGGCTACAAAATGAGAATACTTTAAAAAAAGAAAAGAAAGAAAAGCATTACAGTCCTTCCTTAACTTACAACCACACATTCAGCATGTTTTTTTTAAAAGTTATGACATCACTGAAAAAATGATGACTTGTCCTCTCATTTATGTCCATCATAGTGTCAGCCTTTGCGATGTTCCCAGCCGATTTTCACAAGCAAAGTCATTGGGGAAGACAGCAGGGAAAGTCACAAGTCCCGGTCATGTGATGTCTCACTTAATCAATGGTGATTCGCTTAACAACTGCAGCAGAAATAGGTTGTAAAATCGAGTGTGATCACATGTTGCCTCGTGTAACAACCCCAATGCTTAACAACAAATTCTCTGGCACCCATTGTAGTTGTAAGCTAAGGATTACTTGTATAACAAAAGTCATTGTAATCACCCCCTCTCTTTCATTGTCCCCCACATTTTTTTACTGTATTTTGCACTTATTTAAACTTTAATTATTAATGATTGCAGAACTTTAGAAAGTTAGTAATGATCACTAACGTGAGACCTTGAGCAGCCTGAAACTCAACAGGTATAAATTCAACCCGTTCTGGAAGGAGGACGTTCAATTTTATTTATTTTTTTAAAGAAAGGAGAGGAATTCACTCCACCTGTTTTGGAGAGAGAGAGAGTCCTTCATGCACTGGAAGCTCTGAAGTCCGGAGCGGGTCATCTAACAGTGCAAGGCCGCCTACCTGCTGGTCATCTGGGGAAAAGGTACAGGTAGGTCACAATGAGTGAGAGTTTGAGTAATGCAACATTCAATTTAGTTTGGACTGTTTCTTTCCAATTATCCATGACCTCCTTTACCTGTTCAGATATCTAGTATCTTGCATCTCGTTAGCCCTATCTTTTCTGCTGCAATTTAACTTAGGAAACAAGTTTGTGCAAGACTTTTCCTGAGTCACAAGCCTGAAGTTTGGGAAATTGGTCATTAAATTTATTCTTATTGAGTTTCAAAATGTAGTATTATTTGAATTTTGTCATATTTTTATTTTATTTTCCTAATAATGTTAGGAATGTGTTTTAATCTGGTCTGGGCCACACCTGGGAGTGTTGTGGGTTTCAGGTTTGAACACTGGAGTGGGTGCCATCAATATTCTGTTGGCACCTAGCTCTACTTTATCCTTATTTAACTCTAAGCAAGCGGTCATTACTCTTCATCATTCAGTAAGGTTGATGATAGACTACAAAAAAACAAACAAAATGAAGATCCAATAGGAAATCAGGGCTGAATGAGATTACTTTCTCGTAGCTTGGGAAGGCCTTTTAATCCTCAACTATTATTGGATTCCCAGAATCCGGAGGGCCACCATTCATTTCCACCATTATAACTACTGGGCCAGCTGTTCATGGGCTCATATTAGAATATACCTATTCTTCAAACTTCAGCAGAGAGTAGCATCTAGTTGATTTTGAAAAAGGAAAGTAGAGTTGGATCTGATGTAGGAAACCAATTTAATAGTTAATAGTAGGAAACTTGGCTTAAGGGAACTTCTAAAGTCACTCTTATTATATCATAAATGGGGCAGCCGCAATCATGGCTTCTAAGGCTGAATGAGTTATTGGAACTTGGATGGAACCCTTCTTTGACTCCTATAATAATGTGGTGCATAGCTCCACTGCGTTGACACCGTTCCAAATTACCAATGGAAGGGAATTTGTGCCTCTGACTGAATTGCCAGTGGAGAAGCCTACTTCAAACTCATTAATGGAGTTGGATGGAGATGTTAAAGAGGGGTTGGATGAATACGCAAAAGGCTTTAGAGGAAGAAGCAGAAAATTATAAGAGGCAAGCTGATAAGCATCGTTCTTTGCAGCCTCAGTTTAAGGTGGGAGACAAAGTATATTTGTCGACAAAGTACCTTAAGTTACATATCCCTAGCAAGAAATTAGGTCCCAGATTCTTGGGTCCTTTTCTGATTGTGAAAGTAATAAACCCAGTGACAGTGGAATTCACACTTTGAGAGTTTCAGGTAAAGTTTAGCATCTAATAGTTTCTTTAGCACCTATTTCACCAACTTGATGTGCTCTTGCATCATCTCATTGTAAATTAAAATGTTGTCCAGATAAACTAGCACTCCTTTATACAAATGTTCATGGAGTACTTCATTTATCAACTGCATAAAGACAGCAGGAGCCCCTGGCAGCCCAAAAGGCATGACTTTAAACTGAAATTGTCCCAACGGGCAGTTAAAAGCTGTCTTCCATTCATCTCCTTCTCTTATGCATATTCTGTAGTATGCCTCTCTCAAATCCAACTTGGTGAATACTTTTCCCTTGCACAGGTGGTTCAGCAAGTCCTTCACGAGGGGGTCCACCCCCCCCCTCAATCCCCAGATTGGGGGTCTGAATCGGTGATCTTGGGACTAGCATGGCTGGATAAATGGGCCCCGTCGATTAAGTGGGAGGATGGCTGTCAAAAAATCTGGATAGGATTGGGCCCATTGCCCCCCTTGCTGCCGGTAAGCGCGAAAAGGCCTCCGGCCCCTCTCCCAGCGATAGCCGTGGCTACCAGTGAAAGTTTACCAGGAGAGCCACGAGTCCCTAAGGAATACAAAGAGCTGGAAGAGGTGTTTAGTGAAGGAAGCTGCGCTGTCAAATTACAAGTAATTAATATACATACATCAACCTCCCCTTCCTCCCGCAAGGGGTCCCTTTGGTTTGTCAGGAAACCAAATCAAAGATCCACCTCCAAATCGTCATCAAAGGTCACATTCCCCAATCATCTTCTGAAGCCAACTTCTTCTCTCCTCTTGTCACTCCTCCTCCAGGTGCTGGTCAGGATGGCCTTGACACAGTTGAAAAGAATTTTGTTTTGATTACCAACCCCTCTAAGTGTATGAGAAAGAACCCCCTCCCTAATTCCCATGTGCTAATAGGTGGCAGCCGCAATTATGGCTTCCAAGGCTGACAGATAAATCTTAATTTTTTTATATTAAAGATTGAAGGCATGTCATCTCATCTTGTCTCTTTGAAGCAGTTAATAGGCAATTTCCAGAATGCCCGCAAACATTATCTCCTCTTTTCATGAGCCATCTTTAGTCTGCCATCTTCCCTGAAAGTCCCCTTGTATTCTTCTATTCTAAGTGAGACTCTAGCTGAGTTACCCGAGATCATGAGCAGTTTTTATATGACTTTTAGTGTTCAGAACATTCCTTAAAAAAAGATATAAGCTTCATTTGCATTAGTCATTGAGAATGAGAAATATGATACGCATTGTATATTTTTAGATATGCATTACTAGTGTAGTTATAGGAGGTGCCCAAAAGGTTTTCAAGAGAATCTCTGACCCTCTTTCTATCTGAAAATCTGAATGTCTAGAAATACTCTGCTAAATCAAAATAATGTAGGACACACTCATTTCTGAATTTTATTCTATGTTAATTCTCGTTTATAGGTAGTGGTGGTATTACAGCAAGTTTTCCAGCTCATCCAGAAAGTGCTCAGCAAGTGGTTAAATGATGCCCAAGTTGTGGAGGTAATGCTTCTTCTAGTTAAAAAACAACAACCCACACAAAGGGATACAGGGCAGGCCATTTGCTTCAGGTAGTTACAGTGCCTGAGCAGGTGGATTACTGCTCTGATATCTGGTCAAGGATCTGCTAATACCGGTAGCAGAACATTTCTTTTAAAAATATAGGCCTGAGAAAAACTTCACCTCTCTGCTAGGAGGAGATGCTGTAAAAATATTTGATCTGTGATAGGTACTTGACATACTGTTGTAGTATACTCATCTGGATTATGCTGGTGTTTGTTAGCATTAGATCTGCTCTATTTCTTCTTAAATAGCTGGAGATTACCATGCCATTCCCATTCTAAGGTAAGTTATGGCACATATGAATTGAGTCAAGCATATAAACTTAAGAAGCATGATATCATCTATGTAGCAGTAGTGCCATTTGGATTATTATTCATTCACTGTATTTTTATCGCACTGCAATTTTGCAATTTTGTATCTATATATGTAACCAAGTATACATATGTATGAACTGTATGAATAGCAACTTTGCATTCTTGCCTTACAATAAGTTAAAACCTACTTAGTTACTTTTTTTTAAATCACAATTTTACTATGAAAGTATTTAAAACTTCAAAAATATTTGCTGTTAACCTAATACCAATCTGATTTGCTTTTAGCACTTTTACTCTATCCTACATTTTTAATTGTTTAGCATTAATTAAGCTATGGATTTTACTTTGTGTCCTCTGGATCAGAAAGATAAATGCTTCTTGTCTGGGGATTCTAGAAGATAATCTCAAGTAATTCCCTTAATTTGGGAGGGGCTGAATTGGGTTCAGTTCATTTTGGTCCAGTTCAATTTTTCCTCTGATGACTTGGTAATACAGCTTTAAACATTACAAAAATGATTGCTGTGGTTTAAAAAACAAGGAAAGAAAGTGGTTGGGAGAGAACAGATATCCAGCTGTGCTCATGCAGATATACAAGAAAGGATCATTGAGATTAAAAGAGCTTGCTGTCCTATGGTAATATTTGCTGCAGCCTAAATGAGCCTTGCTTTGTCATTCTTTGGTTGACCCTCACTAATGGGAAACAGTTATTGTGATCTCTTCTCTCTCAGAGAAAGCGCCATTATAATTTCTCCCTCATTTCCTTGTTTTCTTTGTTACTTTATCTTGTATAGAATATTGTTACATTTTATATAACATATAAATATAATTTTATGTTGTTGTAAATAGTTGTAGCATCTTTTTTAGGCAGCTCACTTAAAACCAGTAGATAAAAGTAGCCAATTGAAATGGAGTGCAACAATTGAGCTATCTGTATTTCACCCTAGAGAACTGAGAAGTATATCCAGCCTGTGAAGAGTTAGGAATTTTTGTAACAAATACCATGAAAGAAAGAAGAAATAAACTATACAATTTGTAACAGGAGATTAGCAACCAGCTGCTATATCCATGTGCCTAGGGCTATTCCTTTGTAGTAGTATTTAGTATGAGACAAATGAGTACTGGAAATTCTTTAAACTCGTTTCTGGTTATGTTTTGTTTTCTTGCTTAGGGTTACACAATTATTTAAAAAGAAAGATACAGTATATCACAGAAGTGAGTACACCCCCTCACATTTTGAAAATATTTAAGTATATCTTTTCATGTGACAACACTGAATAAATGACACTTGGCTACAATGTAAAGTAGTGAGTATACAGCTTGTATAA
>JANHFL010003115.1:7618-20215 GCA_032468155.1 Oxyrhabdium leporinum
CAGGCTCAAGGTTGACTCAGCCTTCCATCCTTCCAAGGTGGGTAAAATGAGGACCCAAATTGTTGGGGACAATATGCCGACCCTGTAAACCGCTTAGAGGGCTGTAAAGCACTATAAAACGGTATATAAGTCTAAGTGCTATTGCTATTGCTACCTTGCTAGCGCTTTGAAGGTCCTTAAACATCTGGTTCGTTGTCCAGACAAATGATATCCCTTTCTTCCTTTCTGCTCTCTTCTGGATTTATCTTATTGTTGTTTATTGTTCTTTCTTGTCCTGTTTTATTTTTGTACTATTGTTTTTAAATTTTCTAGGAATTGTAAACCAGCCACAGTTGCTAGGCATTCGGTGGCATATAAAATGATTATTCGCATGATCTGCCATAGGTGCTGCTTCTGGAATGGCATCAGAGTCTTTTGACAGGGCAACAGAGAGATGAGGTTTGGCTTGGGGAGATGAGCTGCCAGACTATAGAAAGAGTAGGATAAGGTAACTAAGAAGGGCTGGATCTAGCCACCCAAACTTAGAATTGTGAGCAAGAAGCAAGAAAGCAAGTAAGCAAAATCTCTCAGTGGAGGGAGGCAGGATTCTCCCTAACAAAGAGAGAGGGAATAAATGAAGAAAGATCTCTGCTCAGCAAAAGAAAAGTAAAAGCAGATTTATATGTGTTCTAGTTAATTTTTAATTAACTAGCTTGCTGCCAACTAAGTAGCCACAGTAAGCTATCTGTTACAGCTCCGTTTTACACTTTAAAATATTTAATTTATGTTTTATAGCTTATTATGATATTCCTTATTTTCAATACAGTTACAACTATTACCTCATTGTATGCAAGACTTTCATGTTGTAGCTTTCAGGCTAATTAACTAGTTCTCGTGTTGAACTCGTGTTGACAATCTGAGTTTGAGATCCTTGATCTAACACATATAATTTAACGTTATGTTCAGATGTGTGCCAAAGTATATGCCCTTATTTCTAAGTGCAAGGTATTATTTTCAAAGCTGCCTTGCAGATTACCTGCATGGCATCAAATTTTCAGACAGTAATTAATAATATTTTAATTACCTCTCCGTGTCACATAAGTAGGAGCGTGTAAGAGAAGAGATAAGCAATCTGCCATCCAGATAATCAAGCTGAACCACACGAGAATCAACCGTGGTTATAACATGAATGGGAAACATCACAAATGCAGTAGCAGCCTATAGGATAAAAATGAAAATGCACTCATATTTTTCATGCCTGAGTAATCCATTCATAGAGAACAGGAGTTTCAAAATTAAATTAGATAAATTGTTCAAGAAAACAAAAGCAAAAGAAAACTTACATATAATTAATCTTTTTTAAATACATTCATGTTACACTTGAAATGTCTGGAACTGCACATTAATATATAAGGATCAGTGAAAACATTTTTCTAAATATTAATATGAACTGGGGAAAAAGAGTGTGCAGTGCAAGAAAGCTTCTTCTTTGAACCTGATTGAGTGATAATGTCATCCTTTGACATTATCTTCTTGCACAATTCAGAATACAACCAGATCCTCCACAAGGATGCCACAATAACCCAAAATGTATTTGTATGTGTGTGTTTTTAATCCAAACTGTCAAATTTGGCTCCAATGAGTTTGAACCAAAAAGTCTACCAGAAACCAGAGTTTCCCATTATATCCCAACTCACAAACGACCTCCTTTGCTTATCATGGAAGCAATCTATTTCACCCTGGCAGTTATCATCACCTGGGTTTGAAACTGAGAAGAAAAAAGGGGAGATCCATCAAAAAATAATAATCCATTAACCTTGCAATGTTGCAGCTTGTGCTTTCTTTAAAGACATTGGTACCTTGGAGATCAGAAATCCTGACTGTTAAGATTTGCTAATGTTTGTTAAGACTTACTAATGCTTAGCTCTTATATTCAAAATTCAGTAAGAAAATATACCTTTCCTTGTTTGGAGGAATTAATCTTGATCACAGACACTTTCCCCACATGATCACCAACAAAAACACGGAGTGCATTAGTATCCCAACAAAGAGCTGTTACTTTTCTGCCTTTGTGCTCAGAAGAGATATAAATCCTTTCTGGCTTCCCACGACGCTCTTGATTTAATTCCCATACTACAACAAGGCCTTGACTGTAAAAATAAAGTTTATTATTTCTAAGCCACCATTCATTCATTATATTACATAAATTATAATATCAAATTCAATAGATATTAAAAGACAATTGAGGTCAAATGTTAATTGTAAAATGAAGTCATTTCAAACCCTTCCACTGCCAGTTGAATGTTAGCCCTCACACACAAAAAAAGTTATATGCCTCTTCTCTTAGCAATTCTCCTCCAATGGATTTCACTAAACAAACAGAATATTATTTACAGACAGAATACTCTGAAGGGCAAATATTAGCCTTGTTCTGACAAACCATGGTTTGACACCTGAATTTAAGTATTTCATCCTTCTCTTTCCCCTTATTTGTATAAAAGGTGAAGAGAACATAATATTCCACTTGTGATATTTTGCAAGTCAGAACTGATCATAGCATTCAATGTTTTTGTATACCAAGACAAGCTGATAGTGTACATATTTATTCTTCATCCCATGCACACAAATGAGTGGTAGGACAGTGGAGCATCTGAAGTTCTAAACATGCTATTAAGTGAAAAGGCTGGTTAAATGGATGAGCAGCCTGGAAAAAAGACTGGACATCTCTAATTTTAACATTCATTTCACTTTCATTTTTCTCAACACATATATGAACATCTTGCCTGCATCACTGAAATAAATCTTCCCTTCCCAAAATGTCATGATGGACAGTACATAAATCATTCAATTAACATTTCATTACCTGGTAGCGATAGCAACATAATCCTCATCATGTAAACAAAAGGCAACACAGGAAATGGCGCCTTCCTACAAAGAGATAAAATGATCAGGCTTATCCCAGGTAGCATATTGTTTCCACAATGTTTGACCACCCACCTGCAACATCGCATACATATTTTAAATTATCTACTCTAATCATAACAACTGGTATTATTTGTACTCTAAGGTCTAAAATTTTAAATGAATTTTTTCAACCTCTTAACCCTCATAAAGCTCAGACATGAGCTTTACAAATAAAGTATCAATGAAGAAGTAATACTGCAAGCAAATCTGTTCTCCCAAATGGACATTATTTTTTTTTGCTGAAAACTAGCAAAAACAACATAGTGGTCACATGACCATGGTAAACCGCAACCAAATATGCAGTACGGTAAATGTGAGCTAGTTAAAAAGCACATGAAATGTGATTGGGGGACGGAGGTGCAGCAGTTATAACTTCAAGACCAGTGGTGAAATCTATTTTTCCCCTCACCGGTTCTATGGGCGTGGGTTGGTGGGGGTCATGTGACTAAATGGGCGTGGCCAACTCAATGTCACTCATAGCAAGGTGGGCGGTGGCACCTTGCTGTGAGTGACGTCGAGTTGGCCATACCCACCCAGTCACATAAACGATGCTGTAGAGACGGCGATGCTGACTGCCTGCCGAATGCAGGCAAAAGGTTAGTTGGAAAGTGGTGGCTGGAGGCTTCTCGTGCCAGCAAAGAGGTGGCGGCTGGAGGCTTCTGGCACCGCTTTTTGCCGGCGCAAAGGGCCTGCAGCCGCCGCCTCTTTGCCGGCCAGAATGGAGCCGGGAGCAGTGGCTGGAGGCTTCTCGCGCTGGCAAAGAGGTGGCGGCTGGAGGCTTCTGGCACCGCTTTTTGCCAACGTGAAGGGCCGCCTCTTTGCCAGCCGGAACTGAGCGGGGAAGGCAGGGAAGGGAAGCTCTGGGGACCGTGTGTGTGGGGGGCAGTTAGCTAGGCCGTGCGGGTACGCAGCGCCGGGTGGGAAGGCAAATTTTCCCTACCGGTTCACCTGAACCGGTGAGAACCGGCTAGATTTCACCTCTGTTCAAGACCAATCATAGGTAATTTGGGGGAGGGGGGGTGTTTCATCATAATAGAAACAGTTGTTAAGCAACAAGTCATTAAGCAACAGCTACTGTAGTTGGCCTCTAAAATTAATTTTGGTTTCTTTCATTGTTATTTTTCTGAATCATT
This sequence comes from Oxyrhabdium leporinum, assembly GCA_032468155.1. Taxonomy (NCBI): domain Eukaryota; kingdom Metazoa; phylum Chordata; class Lepidosauria; order Squamata; family Cyclocoridae; genus Oxyrhabdium; species Oxyrhabdium leporinum. The sequence goes on from JANHFL010003115.1 coordinate 11,695, forward strand.
CTTTCCAGTTCCTGCCCATTACAATCCATTCTTACACTAAGGTTGCTGCAAGTTTAAGTCAGTCTTACCTTATGAGTGAGGAAAAGCCTCTGTTTCCAACAATCTTTCTGGATGAGATTTAAGCCTCCACCTGAACTCCCTAGTGCTAACCATTTTCGAGAAATTCCTATACATGTACACTTAAAGGGGAGGGAAAGGAAAGTTGTTATTAAAACGCTTCACTTTGTGTCTGATTCATATACAGTAATTAATCATATTTCACTTCCAAGAAACAGGCAGAGAAGATCTAATGTTTGCTTGTACCATGTTAATTTTGAATTCTAGAACCCACAAGTCTTCTCAACAGCTGTTTAGCATAAAACACATTGCCCATAAACTAGTGGCTCCTTGACGCTTTTTATATGGCTCCCATTCCCCTTCACGCATCTGACATTTGTTTTGATAAGTTAACATTTAAAAACACTGTAATAGACTGGGTAAAGTAGAAGAGCTAGTGTACGGAGGTAACCAACATGAAAAATGGGGAGAGTTTGAAGACAAAAAATATCTCCCTCTGGGCAGAGAGCCACATTACTTTGAGACATTTCCTTCCTTTTACATCTCACCAGGTGTATCCTGATACATACCACAATGACTATATGCTGCCCTTGATCAAAAAAGAGGGTATAATAGTCCACCATACACCACCATACACCAAACACCACCATACTATATTTTAATGTTAAAGAATAACCTTTAGTGAAGAACTTTGTATTGTCCATGCCTCTTCACTACCTGCAGAATTTCAGATACTTCTGCTTTCATTTTAGATTAATAAAGACAGTGATTGTAAATCTACTGCAGACAAAAGATCTAATATGAAATAAGCGTGTCTTCCAAAGTTTAAACAGGTTTGTCGAACATGCAGTTAAAACAAACAAGGGTCAGAGACAATTGACTGAAATTGTCTTAATTTAAGTACACGTAGTCCTTGATTTACAACCATTTGTTTAGTAATTGTTTAAAGTCACAATGGAACTGAAAAAGGCGAGATGATAATTTTACATATGACTGTTGCAGCATCCCCATTGTCACAAGATCAAAATTTGGGTGCTTGGCAACTGGCATGTATTTATGACAGTTACACTGACCCAGGGTCATGTAATCACCATTTGTAACCTTCCCAGACAGCTTATAACAAGAAGTCAATAAGAGAAGTCAGATTCACTTAACGAGTGCATGATTCATTTAACAACTGCAGTGATTCATTTAACAACGATGGCAAAAACAGTCATACAATGGGGCAAAATTCACTTAAAAACTGCCCTGCTTAGCAATGGAATGGTAATTTTGGGCTCAATTGTGGTCGTATGTCAAGGACTACTTGTATTCATATAAATCTCTACCTGTACTTTAGAATAGCTACATACAAGAGGCTTATACATTGGGGACCCAACAGTCTATTTTGGTCATAAGTTGAGGACTATCTGTAACCAATTTTGATGTTTATCGTATTTCTGAACCCAAGATGTACTGGGGAATTATGTATAATGTAGCCAGGATTTAACTTACAAAATTACAGCAGACTTACAAGAATTGCCAAATCATTCTTTGCTGACAAATCTAGCTGAAAAGTTGAAAGAAGAGCTAACATGAAGACGCACAAATAATGATAGAGGGCATTTTGATAATTCCTAATAAAAAGTGAAACTAATATTTAAAATATTTTGGCTGGCTATTAATCAAGTACATAGCTGAAAAATGAAACAGGAAACAAAATTTAATCTGGCTAAATCCGGCTAACATTATATCTGAGCAAAATATTACCCTTTCAGTTCCTCAGGCAGTTTGCAATTAAATTCTTTAATTCCATTATCTTTTATTTTTATAATTTGCTTTTTACTTGTATTTGTCCAAAATTGTTTCAGTTACACCCAAACTAGCATGATTACCTACAAGAGATGAGCTACTATAAATGTTGCTTTATAATGTATTATACTCTATTAATATATGGGATCTCAAGCTACAATCAAAAAGGGAGAAAAAGCAGAAAAATAGTTGTGACTCAAACACACCTTCAGACGACTGGAATCCAGCCTGAGAGCAGAAAGCAGGGGAGTAAGACATTCAAACTCTGCCAACACATGGCTGTAAGATTCAGGTATTGCTGCCATGACAATGGCCTCTTGCAAAATGTTATTGCTTCATTTTTCTATTCCTCCTATAAGGGCAAACATAAAATATGATTTCATATTGTTAATTTGGCTTCCTAAACTTACAATGTTGATACTCAAGGTATAAAATGCCCAACATCCAGATGGCAGCTATTTTAACCTAGTTTATCTGTGCTAACCTATATTTTGCTCCATAAACCACAATAATTTACTGTAATGTAATGAGTTAAGATAAAACCTATCTTTTAAAACAAGCTGTTAAATGTATAAGCCAGAACTAATCAACTTCTTCAGGAAGAGGATATATTCATTCCTTGTCCCGTAGGGGAGTTGTATTTTATTCTTTGACTCAAGTATATCACATTTTTACTTGTTAGCAAATTATATGGAGAGAGAGACTACAGGTAGTCGACTTACAACCGTTCATTTGGTGACTTATTTAAAGCTACAATGGCACTGAAAAAAGTGACTTATGACTAGTTTCACACTGAGAACCACCGCAGCATCCACAGTCATCTGATCAAAATTTGGGTGCTTGGTAGCTGACATATATTTATAACTGTTGCACTGTCCTCCCAACTGTTTAGTTTTTATATAAAGCACTTCAATCATAGGGCGGCTTAATCAGGGGACACAATTAACTCTTCTCTTAGCACTGGTTTGAATGGAGGAGCAGGGAGAAAAATTAGGAGGTGCAGAATGGTTTAGGAACTACAGAGGAGTGGTTTTGCTATTGCTCTATTATTCTGTATTAAGGAACTGAAAGTACAAGTTAAATCACTCCAGCATTTTCAGAGAAGCGACCAGAGTCAGGGTTGAGATAAATATTACCATCTATGGTTTCAAAATGTGATTAAAACTCTCAGCTTAATTCACAATCTGTCTTCATCATGGCTAATATACCTTGAGAATGCTTTTTCTATGAATTCATTTTTTTCTTCCATTCCGTTGTATGGAACAAAGTTACACCTTACTCCCCTTCCCCAACCTTTCTTTCTCCACCTGTGTTGTTCCAGAACAGATGATCATTTAATCTTACGAAGTTTTATCATTAGATGAATGAAACTACAATTCACACAAAAATATCAGAAACCCGCTTTGTGGGGTTGTGTTTTTTTTTACCGAAAATTATCTTAAAAGCATAGCTGAGTAAATAGTGGCTTTATGAATATATAACGACGCCCCTGTAATTTAAGTAACTCTGCCGAGTCGACTTCCCTTGGGGGGGGCTCTTTCTCAGCATGGGCAGCCCGAGATAGCTCTCCGATACATTCGTGCAGAGAGATACGTAGATCTGACCTTGTGAATCGAAGACGCGGCTCTGTATTTTCGTGCAAAATCAAGAGAGCAAAATGCAAGAAGTAGAAGGGGAGAAAATTACAAGCGGGGCTTAGGAGGTCCCAATCGTCTTCCCTCCCCCGAAAAGATCCATACAAAAGAAACGGCAAGCGAGCGAGCGACGGCTTCAGCTACACGCATTTAAACCCCACCGCCACCCACCAGCCCTCGATGCCTGTCTGTGACAGTCTACAGATTTACGCCGAGTCCGAGCCGAAGAGCCTTTGAAAGGGGCAGTCCGGACTTCCAAAAGGACTCACCACAACTTCAGACCAAGTCGTCTTTTTCTTTTAAAACGCCCTTCGCTATAGAAAAAGACTAGGCGTCCGTAACCCGGAGCCTTAGGGATAGCCGCTGAAGCCCGCACAGAGGCAGCCGCGGCAACTCCAAGCTCTCTGCCGCTCCACAGCCCCGCCTCTCGATAGAAACCCCGGCGCGTGACAGCGCGAGCTCTCTCTCTCTCTTTCTTTCCTCCCGCCCAAGACCTCCTCCTCCTCCGAGCCCCGCCCCTCGCCTAGAACCGCGTCATTTCGCAGCGCCCCCCCCTTGTCGTATCACGTGACCGCCGCACGTTTGCCCCTCCCCTCGCTGCTTTCCTCCCCCCCCTTCGAACCCTGGCTCGGGCAGGATCCCCCTCCCCCCCTTAGTGAGGCGTCGGCAACCGAGAACGGATCCATCCGATGTACCCGGAGGAGGAAGAGGTTTGGGAAGAAAAGCAAGGAAAGGCATCCGTTTTACGGGACTGCCCCCCCCCAAAAAAGGCTCGTAAGGAATGAGGCGGGAGCGACCGCGGCGTTAACTCTATGGTCACCCGCCCCAACCCGTGTTTTGTTTTGGGTTTTTTGTGTTTTTTTTGTTTGTTGTTGTTTTATTTTTTTCCGGAAGGCTGTCATGGCGGCGGAGATGCGAAGAGACCGTTACGTGACCAGAAAAGAGGACTGGGGAGCGACAGGTGCTGTCACGTGAGAGGGTGAGTGTCATGGCGGCGCCGGCCCGTCACGTGACGTGCCCTTCCTGTCGTGCGTGAGCGGGTGGCTTCCGGTCACGTGCTCGTTCGCCGTGCTCCTGGCCGCCCCATGGCCCCGGTGGAGGAAGAGGGGGAGGCGGTGGCGGCGGCCGTTGAGTTTTTTAACAAGCCGTGAAGGGAACGGCGTGGAGGCTTAGACCGCCTTTCTTTTTTCTTCCTTTTTTTTTCCCCCAAGGTTGGGGGGGAGTTCCGTGGGGCGAGCAGAAAAGGAGGAGCCGGGGTTGGGGGGCGAGAGCACAAATACTGTATAGTCGCCCCAACGGTAGGTTGATAGGACTCGTTTCAACGGTTCCGGGTTTGGGCCCCAATGTTGAGGGAGGGGGAAGTGAAGTAAATTGGCCTTCCACGCTAGAGTTACTCTTCCTTCCTGGTTCCTCCTCGGGCTCTTCTTTTGCGTGATCGGGCATCGTGGACGTTACAGGCAGGTGGCGATGCGGTTAACGTAGGAGCGGGCGTTGTTTTTTTTTTCCAAATTCACGCTGCTCCTAGGAAATACTTTCGTTTTCATTGCCTCGCTGAATGTTTCTAAGTGGAGTACATTTATTTTTCTCTCCTTTGATGGGAAATGAGGTCTTCGTGAAATACAAGTATCTATTCCTTTTTTTTGTCCTGGGTTCCCCTTTCTCTTTCTGATCCTTGAGGAAGAGGTATAATCAAGTCTTATTGTCCGGAATTGCTTCGGTAAGAGCAAGGAAAGGATTTGCTTAGTAATTTGGCTAACGTGGGGTAAGAAATGGGAGTGGGATTTGGGATGATGTTTTTTTACAGGCTTAAAAGAAAACGGATCTAGAATTAGATAATAGGGTTTGCACCATGGAGAAAAATGTAAACAAACATAATCATGCTAAGTCTGTTTATAACTTGCTTTATAAACTCTGGTTAACTAATACACTTTATGAACTTAGACCACTGACTCTCCTTGCTAGTAATACATTCTTTAAAAATGACAATTCCATTTAGGTTTAATTCAGAGCAGTTAAGGGTCTCCAAATTTTGTTTAGTCTATGAGAAGTCTGTAGTTGTAAAGTTTGAGTAGAGGATTACTGGAGAAGAAAAATACTACAAAATAAATAGGATGTGTATTTTTACTGGGCTGGGAAGGAATTTTCTTGGATAATATATGATATGGAAATGATAGAACATTGATTTTTTTTCTCTGTTTGATGTAAAGAATAAGAATTTGTAAATCATTTACTTATAGCAGACAATCTCTGCAATAACTTTTGCTCCCTGATGGATTGCTATGAAATAAAATATTGCATTAATTCATCTTTGCAAATTTTGTGATTGTGTAGGTAATATAGATCCATAAATAATACATTATTACAATTAAAAGTTATGTATTGTTAATTTACTTAAAGCTATCTTAAAATGCCAATTCCACTTAAAATGCTGCTTCCCATTTAAAATCTCAAAGCAAGTTATAGTAAAATTCAAACAGTGAAACATTTGATAGAAATTATACAAGATACAATAAAACAACATAGAGAATAAAAGCAGTTGTAAAGATGTTTGAAACATTACACCTGTATTAGCCCCTTCTTTACCTGGTATCAGAAGGAAAATACAACTGCATACTTTAGTGTCATCCAAAATTCTACTCCCATCATTCTAACTCTGAAACAGCATATGCTGTTGTAAATGAGTACAACAGAATCCCTTGTCTGAATATTCCCACTTAAAAATACTCTTGTATAAATACATTTAAAACAACATGGATATATGTGTCCGTTTCAGAAGGTAAGCATAAATTGTTTGGATTGTCTGCATGGAGAAATTATTCTCACGTCACAATGACAAAAAGAGCATATATTTTTCCTTTGAGAAAATCTGCACAAACTGTATTATATATTTATATCTCCCTTTAGAGTAGCCTTTTTCTATCTTTTACTTTGCAGAAATCCTTGAATTTTTAGATACTAAGGAACGTTTGCATAAAAAGGGGGGGAGTGACATAACACTAAAATTCATTTCTGCCTACAAAATCCAGAATTTACAGTGTTTATAACAATAGCACAGTGGCAGGCTGGCACTTGAGAATGGCATATAAAAAATCTCACCATCCTACATGGTGCAGTCTTCTGTCCCCAGATATTGAACAGCTGTGAAATAGAATACATGCGGCATGAAGTAGTCAAAGCTATGATTTTTGTTGCTTTGATCAGTTTCTTGTAAAATCCCCAATAATGTTTTGTGGAACCTAAAGTTGAAGTTTTACTCTGACAAAGATTGTTCTACAAAATGTTCAGAATTACTTTGCAGAATTTGAGGGAACACAGAATAAAAAATTACGTCCTTGTTCCACACTAAAAAGTAGTTTCCTGCAAGTAAGTGGAATTGGATACCTTCCATAAAACCAACTGTTCTTCATATAGTTTGCAGGCTATAATGGACATGGGTAAATTTCATTGCATATGCTACAGTGATTAGAATTTAACATGAAAGTACCAGTTTCAGAAACGGCTTTATAAATTATCTTCAACTCAGTTTTTCCAGATAGATTTTAATCCGTGATTAGCAAGCTAGTTCTTTACGTGTAATGATCAGGTTCAAATGAGAAAGTTACTGGTCTGTTTTTCAAAAGGGAGTGATAAAGCTAATGAAATTCAGCTGAGTATATCCACTGAAGTTCATATAAAGTGTGCCACCCAATTTTGTGTATTCTCTCCCTCCCACAACAGCCAGGTGGTGGGGTTTTATGTGTGTGCTCTTTTTTGTTTTGTTTTGAGAACCCTGGAAAGATAAAAGGGAAGGAACATTTAGCTCTATGTTTTCTTCTACTTTTACAACTGTTAAATGCAGCCAAATATACTAAGCCAATTGTAACATTCAATATATTTGGTTTTCCTAATTTTTGTTCAGCTTCCAGTGTGGTCCACATAGTTGATGGCCTTGTATGGAATATTTTGAGTAGGAGTTATAGTGGGGAAGGAGAATTGCATTTCTTACAGAAATATGTATTCATCTAATCTCACTTCTAGGTGAATTAGATTATTGGGAGGTGTTTTCTCTATATATTTTCATTTGTCAGATGAAGGTTTTAGAGCATTCTACCTGGTAGCAAAGAAGTAATATGCCTATGTTTAGAAATGTTTGGGCATATGTTACATTTAGGAACCAATTACATATTAGATAGACTTTCTTTGTCTTAATTATAGGTCATAATATCTTTTGAATGTGTGTATTTAAAAAGTAAGTACCATAGATAAAGAACATTTCTTTGGTTTAAATCTAATGATAATCTGTTGCAGGAATGGCACTCCCATTGTCTTAAGTGACCCATGTATTGTTGGGTGTAATCCAATACGTTAATAATACCCAGATGCACACACATTTCATGCTGTCCTTGCAACTACTATCTCCATGTGCCCCCATTGTGTTCTGCTCTGAAATATACCTTTAAGAACAGATTTTGAGAATCAATGGCACATGGAAAGAGACTATTATCTTTTCTATGAATGGAACCATTTAATATCATGAAAGAAATTGTGGTTTCTTTAAAATATGCATATGTGAGGACTTGTGAGGGGAAAGCAGGGGAATCTGTGCCTTTATATCTTTACTCTAAATATATTTTCAGCATTTATGCAAATGCAGTACTTGACATCTGCAGTTTCATCACAACAGATGCAGTAACTTTTCTCTTAAACCCTCTAACAATACAGTATGTCGGAATAATATCTAAAACTAAGAAAAGTGGAACTCCTGTAATAATTGTATATATCCAATAGAAAGACTCAATAAACTATGCTGTGGTACTGTAAACATTTTTATGAGATCCTGTATAATCCAAATCTTTACAAAGTCATGCAAATCAAATTAAATATAAAATATCACTGTTAGTGATTTCTGACATTGGTACGTAGATTTACACATACTAAGTCATGGCTTCTTTTAACCATCAAAAGCCAAAAGCAGACAAACCTAGAGCCTAGGTGGCGCAGTGGTTAGAGTGTTGAACTGCAGGCCACTTCTGCTGATTCAATCTAGCGATTCAAATCCC
>JANHFL010003115.1:28326-41296 GCA_032468155.1 Oxyrhabdium leporinum
AAAAACCTGAATCTGAAGTCCCAGGTTTTTCCCCACCCAAAAGAATTCATAGATCCACCTCTAAACCATCATCACATATCACATTCCCCAATCCCTTTTCGAATCCAACTTTCTCCTCTTGACACTCCTCTTCCAGGTACTTGTCAGAATGGCCTTGACTCTCTTGGAAGGAATTTTGTTTTGTCTACTAACCCCTCTAAGTGTATGAGAACAACCCCTCTCCCTGGTTCCCATGTGCTATTATGTGGCAGCCCAGAGGCCTCACAATTATCGCTTCCAAGGCTGACAATATATCATTTAAGGAAACTTGGCTTAATTGCACATAAATAGAAAAGGAGTGGTTGATAGGAACCCTACAACTGGATTTGTTTTCATAATCATCCTTTTACATAGTGCTGCTGACATTGTTAGACTTAAATTGTTTCAGCTTGATTTTTGTTCGAAGGCAGAAAAAATGAATTCCTATGAAAGCTGCCAAGTATACTTGGATACAGCCCATATTTTAATTAGTTCTTTATCCATCATGAGTCAACATGTCTTTTAGGATTTGCTTATTTCTTTGTGGCAGGGTTACGGTGTGTCCTTGGCACCATCCACATCCAACTCTACAAAATCAATAAAAGAAAGTAGCAACGCAGCTATTATAAAACGCTTTAATCATCATAGTGCCATGGTCCTTGCAGCTGGGCTCAGAAAACTGTAAGTCTCAACACAGAACAAATCTAGATATGAGAATTCGGAGGCTGGGAATTTTCTGCCTTTGTATTGTCATGAATCCTCTACAGCAATGACCAAATAATGTAGTTTTAAGCTGTGGCATACTACTTATTATATAATTGGGGGGAAAACAGCTCACACCTTACATTATCATTTGAAAACCACTGTCAATTAACTCTTCTCCAAACACCTCTCAAATATACACCCCTCAAATATGGAAGATTAGGAACATTCTCCAGAGCAAATTTGAAAGCACAAACAAAAGGATGAATCCTGTGCTAGGAAAGGAATGAGCAAAAAAGCCCTAGCATTTAGTCATGTATATATACTGGCAAAATTATTTTTGTTGAGTAAACATGTAAGATATCCTTTTTTCAAAACCTGCTGTATAATTATTACAATGTTGCTAATATAACTAAAATAATACTTTAATTAAAATGCTTTTATCTAAACTTAAACTTTTTAAATCTAGGAAAGTATTTAGAAAATCATAAAAGTAAAACTATTGCTCAACTTTAGCATTTCAATTTGCAGTGTGAGGTTTGTGTAACTGCATCATCTTTCTCCGATAAATATTCCTCCATATGAATTTTATCACATAGGAAATATCTCAGAAAATATTAACACTTTTACCCCATTGCAATCAAATCATTCCTGATGGCTTACAGACTATATAAACAAAGAGTATTGCATTTGTAACCCGGTCTTTCTTTGCTTTGTGTAATTCGAATCAGACCAGGCATTTGCTGATCCAGGCACCAAGTAGATCTAAATCCGCTTAGTCATAGCTAAAATAAGTGTGTCACATTTACAAGCATTGTTTAGCTCTGGATTTCTTGGTATTTTCATTTGACATTTTGCTAGGGACAGTAGTGTAGCACACGTATATACAAATTAAGTATGTATAAGACAGATGCTTATGCGTAAATTGAATGATGACTTTGGCTAAAACAGGAATCTGAAGGGAAAATCATTTTTGTTTGAGCTTCGAAATGTAACCCTTTAAAGTATTATACAAAACTGATTCAAACTGTGTGAAGTGTGTTATGTTCTCTAAAGGAAACACAGTGTTTGCCCAAGAGAGCTACAAAGTTAATTTTAGAGTAAATGTTGGAGGATAATTTATAGCTCTTGTTCTTGGCACACATTTTTTTCTGCATGAATTTTCCATCTCCTCCTGTGGATATAAAACATTTTACACTGAGTATAGTTCAGTTCAGCATGTACATAGAGACATTTCAGGCACACTCCCTTCTTCCCAGGGTCAGTGAATACTCTGGAATGGCATCCTATGAAGCTTAAAAAGCTCTTACTAGAACAAAACATATCCTTCATTTACCCAGATTTTCCCATTATACATTTAGAGGTGTTTTCTGCTTTCATGCAGAAATGAATGGGTTTTATTCATGCATTGTGCAGATTTTCTTAAACGTGTGTCACATATTCAGAGACAAAGCAATTGTAAATACTTTGTTTTCAGAGAAGCACAAAATGATCACTATAATGAGACCAACAGTATGGATGGAAACTCGAGGGATTCAGATATCTTCCAGCCACCAGTAAAAAAGGTAAGAATATTATAAAGATTTATCCTATTTTAATAATGCAAATCTTGTTTCTTATGCTAGGTTTTACAGAGCCCTGATTATGTCATCTCTTGTAGGTAAAGCTGCAAGAATCTATTGAATATGAAGATTTAGAACACAACAACAGCATTAAAACTATTGCACTAAATCTAAAAAAATCAGATAGGTATGTTGTGTTCATTGTTACATTATTTTTAGCAAAATATTATTTGCAAAATTTGTTGTGTTTATTGGCATCTTTGAGCATCTCAAACACCTTGACAAGATAAACATATTTTAATCTTATAATTGCTACCTTTAAAATAAGAATAAGATCATGTATTTACAGTTATAATTTAACAAACTAAATAGGCTGTAAAAGAGTCATGATAATGTTACACTAAATATTGTTTATGAAAATTGATATAACCTTTGATAGCTTGCAGTGGAGGAAACACATAAGAAAAAAGAAATCTGGAAAAAAATCCCCTTGCCTATATAAAAATGGACAGTATATCCCGTTAAAAACAGGATTGACATCTGAGTAATTTTCATGATAAAAGTTTGATATAACCTTTGATACCTTGCAGTGGAGGAGCCAATTTCTTATGTGTATTTATCTATTTGTGTATCAGAAGAAGAATGGAAATTAAATACAGCATACAATGATCATTGCAATGATCCTTCAGAAAAGGTTTCCATAATTTTGAGCCAGGTTAAAGTGGGATTAGAACTCACAATCTCTTGGTTGCCCCCATTTTACGATCTTTCTTGCCACAGTCATTAAGTGAATTATTAAGTTGTCAAGTTAGTAACGCGGTTGTTAAGTGAATCTGGCTTCCCCATTGACTGATTGTCAGAAGGTCGTAAAAGGGATCACATGATCTTGGGACACTGCAGCAGTCATAAATATGAGTCAGTTCCCAAGCGTCTGAATTTTTACCATATGGCCATGGGGATGCTGCAACAGTCATGAGTGTGAGAAACGATTCTAAGTCACTTTTTTCAATGCCATTGTAAATTTCAAAAAGTCACAACGAACTCTTGTAAGTCAAGGACTACCTGTACTATATTGTCTGTACAAAGATGTAAGGAGATAGGTTTCTCTACCAGTTTAGTGAAGACATGTGAAAATCCAAGTTCTAAGCAGCTGATTAGGGGATTTAGGATAGATGTTTTATCATTATCAATGCAGTTTTGCCGCCCTGTCTGAGTTGAGACACACATGACCTGCATCACATTTTCAAGAAACTACCATCATGCAGGGTACGAGAGAGGAAGATTGAAGAGGCTTCCATTTGTTCCCATAAGTTGGCTTGAGAGGTGGAGATGTGGAATCTATCAGTACTGTGTAAAGAAACCCTGCAGAAGTGAACTATTTCTTAATACTAAAGCACTAGGAACCAGTCAACAATGAATCAACCCTCTGCGAGCCAGGCAGTTCTTCTACTAGGTGGTTTTCTAATGCCGGGCAATCATGAGCTAATATATCCATAGTTTTCTGAATCATCTGTCCCATTTTTAGGGTACTAAAAGCTTAAAAATAATCTGAAAAAACTGAAAATTAAGTTTTTATTCCCAGAATATTAATTATAAAATCTTTTCTATTCAACAGGTATTACCATGGTCCAACACCAATTCAGTCACAGCAATATGCAACGAGCCATGATATTATTAATTCTTTCTGTAGTATTAGAGAAGAAATGGAAGGCTATGTACCCAAGTTAACTCAGGTAGAATAAATGTTCCTGCTTTTAAAAGAAAAGTACTCAAAATGGAGTATCTAGTATCCTTAGGGTATTCTTCAATGGCCTATTCTTTGGCAGATAGGGTATTGCTTGAAGCTGCTTATTTATTTACATGACTGGAGGGAATGTGGAATGGTTGCAGAATTATTTTCAACAAGCATGGGGTACTGGGCTTGCAGACTAGAGGAACTGTTACTGTTGAGATTTCTGTAGTTACATGTATAACCTATTTTTACTTATTTATTTACTGGCCATTAGTGCACATATTTTATTGATAACAGTCTTAAGTTTCACTACAGAAAGCCAGCTTCGTCTAGTGGTTAAGGCAGCAGGCTAGATTCTGATATCAGACTGATTAACTTTTGCTTTTAATTCGATGGAATTTAGCTGTGCCTTGAGTTTTAATTGATTATATTGAAAAATAACTTGGCAATACTTAGTAGCTATTTAGTAGCTTTTAATAGCTATTACAGCTAAGTCGTTATGATTCAAGCTCCATTGTCAACATTTTTGGTTTTGTTGTACTACAAAACTGACTGGAAAAAATATTTAACTATCCTTCCAGGTTCTCTCAAGTGGTGCTGCCAGTAGTACTACCACAGCCCTGTCACCTGGAGGAGCACTTATGCAGGGTGGAACACAGCAAGCCATAAATCGTAAGAACTTAATGTTTTGGCTTATTTATAACTAATCAGTTTGCAAAATCAACTCGGAAGGTCATGTCAGTACAGTTGATAAATCAATCTCTTCAAGCAAGGTTGGGAAAATATGCATAACAGGACTTCTGAAATTTGTTTCCAAATTCTTAAAAGTAGCTCCACCCTAAGAGTGATGAACAGAATATCAAATTGTTAAAGTAATATCTTTAAACATTTTCTTGGGTTGGAAAGACTAAAGTAAGAATTAAAACACATCTTTATACAGTCTAACATTAATCTAAGTGTTGACAGAATTTAAAACAATTTGCTGTCCCTCCAGTTTCTCATCTGCAGCACTGAGACAAAATTCAAATTTTCAAGCATTCCTTATTACATAATCTTCCATACTTACTTCAGCATACCCAAAATGATTTCAGAGCCACCCCATAACTAGTTTCTCTTCATATGGCGTATCATCTAGTCAAGATGTACACAATATGGACTTAAATCCAACACTTTTTTTCTGCCCAGGGAAAGGTCCCCTCTAGCTGATGGGGGTGATGGTGCTTTTTGCCCAGTCCTTCCTTCGTCTTGCAATTCTTGCTATGTATCCCACAGAGCAGATTCGAGAGTAACTGGTGGTCCCCTTCTTTTCTCTTTCTTCTATTGGAAACCATTTGCTGAATCAAAAGCTTTTTGTGACCTGAAAGAATCTCAGTGTCTCTGGAAGGAAGATCTTCAATGGCACTGTTGGCCTCAGAGCTAAAATTGTTGAGATCTTGTTACTACATATGAGAAATCCTTTATAACTATGTACTTACTTTCTTTATGTTAATTGTAGAGATGTTGCCAAATGATGTTCAGTCTGAACTGAAGCACTTATACGTTGCAGTGGGAGAGTTACTACGACACTTCTGGTCCTGCTTTCCTGTTAATACACCATTCCTGGAAGAAAAAGTAAGAAGAATCTGCATTAAGATTAATTAGTGTTTCATAACGGGAGCAATTAATTAAAAGCAAACATGTTCCTTATAATGATTATATTTAAAAAAAATTACAGGGTACACAGGCATTGATATGTACGACTATTTGCGCTGAAGAGAAACTTTGTATTGGGATAAATTTAATACTACTTTTCTAGCTGTTTGGTCACATTTTCTAGTTGCGTCGCTGCTTTTACATTGCAAAGATTTTGAAATTGGAGTACAATATGTTATAGAAGTTATTATATCTTAATTGGGCACAAAGCCTGGACTGTATACAATGTAGGCCAAATGCAGTCTTAGGTATGGCAAAACATTACATGCATGAGTTATGTTTCATTCCAACGTGGACCTGAAGCAGGCAGTGGTGTCCTAGGGTGAGCAGAAAAAACAAAAGATCACTGAAAGAGACAGCAATTGAAGGGAGGTCAGAGAAAGAAAAGTGTGGGGAAACGGGATGAGGAAGCTGACCGAGCATGCAAGGTGGGGAAGTAGACATGGGAAGGGAAGAGCTCAAGTAGCATTGCGCACTTAGACCATTCAGGGAAGAAAGAAGGGAACAGGGTGAGGCAGCCTTCCCCTATTCCCCATGTAAGACCTCTCCAGATTTGGCTCACCCCAAACATGGAACCACCAACATTTCTAGGCTTTGAGTTGGCTGAACCACAACTCACCTACCATCCTGGAACTTTCAGACCATAACATTTTTGTTCTGTGTAGTTAGTTTTTTTTTATTGGATACCCATCATACTTACTAAAATATATCTGTTCAATTCGTAGATATTATTTTTGAAGGAATTGTATGATTGAAGCCAAAGAGACCGTGTGGTTAATATTTTCTATCTCCTTTCAGGTTGTAAAAATGCAGAGTAATTTGGAAAGATTTCAAGTTACAAAACTCTGCCCATTCCAAGAAAAAATTCGAAAGCAGTATTTAAGCACAAATGTAAGAAAAAGCCATTATTTTCTTTTATCCTCCTTAAAATGTATAAATTTGTAAATTGTTTTGTTCATCAATAAATCAGCCAATCTTATTGGTTATTAGAAAATAAAATGGTTAAATTAGACTTTATAGGTTTGGAAGCTTTTAATTGAATAAATGTTTCTGGAGTGGGTATTCTCTATAGAGTCATAGGAACATTTCTATAATTATTATCATTTGATATAATAATTACCTTTCATTTGTAAAATCTCCTTAAATTTAGAGAACTGGTATCCACTTATTGGGTAGTTTTCTGCATTCTCTGGGGGCGATTTTGAACTATCCATTTTCTCACGAGAGATGTTGCTATAAGTTGAAAATAAATACGGTTCCCTTTCCTACTATTTTAAGTGTCTTCACCTTATATGCAATTGTTAGGCAATGACTTTAAAATGGCTAAAATAGTAAAATCATAGGTTGGTGGAGAAAAGTCTTCAATTCTACCTTTATATATTTCTTAATGTTGCTTATTCATTGTGGCACACTGTTTTGTAGTAGCAGCATTTCTTTTTGCAATAAAGTTCCTTAATTTTTTTTCAGCTGATAAATCACATAGAAGAGATGCTCCAAACAGCCTACAATAAATTCCATACATGGCAGTCTCGACGTATGTTGAAAAAAACGTGAAGACCACAGTGTTTCCAACAGGGGACAAATTTGCAATAGCTGTAGGAGCCACAACTACTAACTGTGTAGATCTTACAGAAATTGCAGGGGATGTCAGCATCATAAGGACTCTTTAAAATGATGCTAACTGAGCTTGCACCTTTTGGGAAGAACAGAGGTTAAACTTGAAAACAAAAGAGTTTAAAGGAACCAAATCAGAAAAGCAAAGTGGCACACACACACACAAAGACACACAAAAAGACACTGTTTACTGCAGTTACTCAGGAACTGCTTTTGATTTTCATAAGATCTGCTTTCAGAAATAAAAACTTTAAGAGAATGTGTATTAATAAACTCCAAGGTTCATCTAATTTTTTTAAAATGTATGGCACAGGGTAGAACTTAATATTTCTGTTAATGCTGTCTCCTAGCATTTTATTGATTTCTGTTTGTACTTCTAGAAATAAGTTTAAAATTTTACACAGATTAACTATTTCAAGTTCTTAAGGAACCTAGATGCAAGAGGACAAGTTTTTGTCATCGTTTCCTTATAAAATCAGTCAATGTACAGAAATACAATGTTTGAAGGAGACATTCTTGCAGGCAGTGCAGAATTTTTACCAGCCATTGTTTGCATGTTTTCTTTGGAAGGTGAGTGTGTGCTACTACGTTTTTGTTTTGTTTTTTTAGCTTCGTTTGGAAGTGGGAAAGTCGTTTGTAATGTAAGTGTAAGCACTTACAAAAATAATAACTTTTATACTTTTCACAAAACAATCTTAAATGTGCTTTCTTCAGTTCTTTCCTGACGACTGTTAGCGCTGTATTTGGCGACCAGATAATCATTGAAGAGTGAATATCCCATATCTTTGAATATATTGGGAATCCTTACAACATTTAGATACAAAAGAGAGGCAGATCATTCTTACCTAAAATGTACCTGCCATGTATTAAGTACTTGACTTACTAAAGCAAAAGTAAACTTGTTTTGCATAATCTGTGGAGTCAGACTCCTTATATTTGTTGTCTTAATGTCTTCCTCATTAACAATTCATTCTTGGACCAAGCAAACGGCTTAGCTTATATGTAATAAGATGTATCCAAATGATGAGCCAGAGGCTTGCGATTGTATAAACAATTTTATTGGCAGACATTAGAAACGTGGGAAACTTCTGTTATATCCATGCCCCTCTCCATCAAAGAATACTAGAACTGTATTACTAATTTACAGTGGATTGAGATGGTGGGTTGCTACCTTATCTCTATACACTGTAGCAGTGAGCTGCAAGAGTTACTTGCTCCTTATACAAGAGTGTGTACTTGTATACATGCTCTTGGTTTATGCCAGTGATTTTGATAGATTGCAACAAGTAAATTTTTTTAAGCAGCTACTATCCTGTATTATGGGGTAGATTTAAGGCATTAATTTTAATTTTGCTACTTTGTTTTCAGACAAGCTGCATGGTATTACTACAAAACGATACTTGCATCAACTTACCCCTGGGGGGGGGGGAGTCCCTTTGTATTTTACTTCAGTTGCCCCAGTTAAAATGATTTGTGAAAAGCTGACATTAATCATGAAAAATAAAGAATTGATGCTGCTATGGGAATATCATCTTGCTGAAATATGATTCTGGTGGTATGTGATTACTTAAATGTATTTGGATAAGTTAATTTTTGGTGTCCTTGTCATTATGCCCAGTTACAGATTTTACACACAAATCTCAAACACCACCTCTGCAACAAAGAGCAACAAATTAAAACAGATTCTAAAGCAAAAGTGTTTTGATTGAGGTTGAGAGCTGGATTGATTTTTACAAACAAATTCCAGATCGTGTTAGATCTGGGAAGACATACATTTGCACTGATATTTCTTTGAGCAATAATTGAATTATGCAAGCAAGCTATAAATGTGGGTTTAATCAAAATTGCACAAATATTAAATTTTTAGCTATATTATTCAACAAATAACCATTAAATTATCCTACCAGAAGGTGGCAACAGCAACTACTTGGCATGCTATTTATAGACAGCTCTTCTATGTTTGCTATCTGACTTTCCGATCCCATTTCTGCTGAAGCGTGGTCCAAAACAGATAAAAGATTTGAATATTAACTCTGAAATGTCTTTTGCTAACCATCCAAGCATTGAAATCTGAACTTATATTTAACAGAAAATCATATAACTTGTATCACTGGCATTGATAAAAACTGTAGAACAAATCTAAATTCTTTATTCAAGTGTTTGCTGGTGACAGGATATATTTTATGATTTTCCTTACATTCAAAGCTCTAACGTGATGTAACTGTTAGTGTTTTATACGTCTGAACATTTTAGAAAGCTGATTGCTTCTAATATAGTGATCCATAACTGACTTTCAGACTTCAGTCTGCAAAAAAGATTAGGAATCTATTTCTTGAACGTTTCTATTTTCTAACTACTACTTTAGATTTAAAAAGTAACATTGCATTGGCAATCACAAGAACTAGTTAAATATTGTTATATCAGAAGAAATATTTTTCACTTTTTTAGCTATGACATTACTTAGAGATAGACATTCTGTGACTTGGAATATTTGAGTTAAGAAAGTACCATCAATACACAGAAGCTCCCCTACTTTATTGCTCCATCTGCCCTTTAACATTGGGCCGATGTGGCTCCCAACCTGTTGGCATTCTGTAAAGCCTTGAAGACTCAGTTCTAGGACTCAGGATGAGGTGACTGTGTGGATTTCTATCTGTACAAGTGTGCCTGGATTAAATTTTGCTTTAATTTCTATTGCTCTTTATGCTGCCAGGATTGTTTGACCTATCTAGTGGCAAAGAAGGAGAGGAAAAAAGTGCCCTTGACAGATTTTGCATACCTTCCTGAAAACAGCCTGTTCTGAGAAGACATTAAGAGGCATTTATATTCTCTTGTCTAAGCCCCAGACTTTCAATAGGCACCAGGAAGTCATCCTAAGACCCCTTCCAGAAAGGTTAATCTCTTAACAATGTGGCACTTCTTTTGAGGACTAAAAGGCTAGATAAAGGGAGGTTGGAATTGCTGTATAAAGTGCAAGGCATGGGAATTGAAGGCTTCATGGTAAAATAAAAGGGATAAATCATGCCACAGCCTTAGCGTAATCATGGTCTGAGAGCAGTCTGGCTATGGGTTTTGGGACCTTCTTTAGAGTCAGAACATTTTAAATTGGGGTATTGAGGCTGAGCATCATACTCTGCCTCCGTATTTGTAATTTCAAATATGTGCCTGGTAAGTAACCACCTTCAGTTTACCTACATAGCAATCATGGGCTGATAACTTAATATAATCCAACCAGGTTGCTTCCGCAAATATCTTTGGATGGCAATAATGCTAGATGATTGTTGAGTTTTTCAAAGTAGGCTGCATAATTTTTTTTGACAGCCATTAATGTTGTGATTTATTTCTTGTTCCAGTGAAGAAACTCAGACCCAAGGAATAACTAAACACAAAATAACAGTATGTCTGATGACATTTGGGTAGATCCAGGCATCAAAGGATTCACCTCAGGAGTAATGAAAGCTTAACAGTACCTGCTTTTGATAAATGCTTCAGAGAAATACCAACAGACAACATCAATCAGATTGATCATAAACGTCACTGTGATACTTTCCCTAAAAAAATATTCCAAACTTCTTGAAACTTTGAGCAAACATTTCAGCTAATGGTTTTGTAACTAGGTGACAGGATGCTAATTTCATTTTTTTCAGGAATGTCTGAAACTCTTTATTTTTCAGCTACAAAAAAAGCCAAGATCCTTTGTGACTAATTGTTTTGCCGCAGCTGTCCTTCCAAAGAGATCTCTCTCTAGTACAAGTAACTTGCTGAAGGAAAAACACTTTATGGTCTATTTGAACATGCCTCCTTCATAACTAACAAGTTTGTGTCCATAAAAGGGCCCTACAAAAGTTATATCAATATTCTGCAATGGCAAAGCAGACCACTCCTAAGGATAAATGGTGATGTTTCAGGTGGATATCATTTGAGCAATTTGGCAAACTAAGCAACTTTATCTAGCTGTTTGACTTGTTCTACTTATAGTCACCAAACAAAATTACAAACAACTATTGTCATTACCACCGAGGTATCTAACATGTTTATCCTGTAGAGACCAATAATAAATCCACCTGCATTTATGTGATGTGTGTCATTTTCAATTTCTGTTTGTATCTCTGTTCTCTGCAATGCTGCCTCTGAGCACTTGCTATAAGTGTTTATGAATTGAGGATTGACAGTAACCACTGATGTTTAATGACAGTAAATTCCCTTCCATTTAAGTTCTAGCATTGTAGTATTTAACACCTCAAACTAAACTTAGCACCTATCTTTTTGTGCATAGTTTTCTCTGCAGCTATGAATGAATGAATGTAATGCAAAAAAACATCAAGGGTTTCCTGTCATCTTTTATGATTTTCATAACCATGCTATATGCCAGGGCTGTCAAACTCCCGGCTCATGGGCCGGATGCGTCACGCGCTGGCCATGCCCACGTCCAGTTTAGCAAAGGGGGGGGGGGAGTCCCAATATGTCACGTGATGCTGCTGTGATAACATGAGTTTGACACCTCTGCTATATGCCATACACTGGGAACATCTCACTGTCCAGGTTATAATTTGTTAGTACAATATCTGATTCATATTTTTTTTACTTCTGAAAGCTTGTTTGCATTGCCATTCCTTCCCACTTAACGCAACGTGTTCAAGAGATACCGCACAGCAGCTAACACTTGGCAGGAATTTGGTATAATTAATGATTCCTAAAAGATTTAGAACGCATCTTGTGACTTGGGAGCATTTAGAGCTGTTTGAATGTCGTTGGTGCTCTGAGCTATTACAGACATTTCATTACCCAACTAAGCAGCAACACTGGAAAAAAAACATACCCTCAACAAAAATGGCAGGGCAAGCTATTGTACTTGTATAAACAGGGAGCAAATTCTACCCTCAATATAGTGTTACAAGCTAGGTATTGAAATGTCTGTAAGCAAACAATGAAGCTTGGATAGCACCATGAACTCCACAACCCTAACCGACATATTCTATTGTTTGAATTTTTCTCTGTTCACTTGTGTAGGCTTTGTATCTCAGTGGTGTAACCACCTACTGTTATTAAAGAACACACATTTATTGCATCACATTTAAAAGCTATAGTCTGTCAATCTGCAACACTCCCTCAAAATTTTGCAGATGTACTTCAGTGATGATATCTAAATAGCACAAGGTTTCTGGAGAACCTTGTAGCACTTAGTCTATGGCTGTCGGCCAAAGTGCTGAAACAGACTTCTCTAAAACAAGTCTGTTTTTTGCAACATATTTATTAACCTTGAAGATTGCAAGTGACTTTCAAGTTAAGGGCGGTATTCTTCCAAATATCAATTGCTTGGGTAACAGAGGAAGGAAGATTCTCCACCTTCTGCTTGTAAGTACCCTAGGATTTCTGACGGATTTTCATGTGAAGCAAAATGCTAAACCAATATGGACTTTAGCCTGGTCTAGAAGGATATTCTGTTCCTGCAAATTTCTATTTCATATAAGCAACAATGGTGTACAAATTGGCAACATTCTACAGAAAGTTAATATTTTGTCTTAGAGACTGATGATCTGACATCAATTTGATGTTGACTCAGCAACCATTCATGATAATCTGCCTCAATCATAGTCCTTCAGATCTTACTGCATCTATGACCACTGTCACTGAGTCCATCCACCTTACT
>JANHFL010003115.1:46718-66132 GCA_032468155.1 Oxyrhabdium leporinum
TCTCTTCACTGGCATTAATTGCCCATCTGCTGCTTTCCTTTCACAAGGCAAAGGACTGCTATCATGTCACCCCTAGTCCTTCTTTTCATTCAACTAGACATTTCTAGCATCTCAATACCTTTTTTTTATAATATGGTGACCAAAATTCTATCTATTGGACAGACACATAATGAAGAACAGGACATTCACACATATAACTTGACCTCAAAAGTACCCGCAAGAAAACCTGGTTATAGCACTGGGAAACTAGCCTAAATTATTTGAAAATTCTTTCTAATTCATCCACTTAAGAAGAGTGATGGGAAAAATGCAGGATAATTATTTGGCAGGGTGGTTGGTAAAGGTCAGTATTCCACTAGGGGCTATCATCTAAATCCCCCAAGCTGTCTCCTGTCCCTTGTTCTGAAGAGGTGACACCCAGAATCCGCCTCTTTTTGCCACCCTAAGAGATTTTCCAGGCTCCTCAGGGATTGGGTGATACAGTACAGGTAGTCTTCAACGTACGATCACAATTGAGCCCCAAATTTATGTTAAGTGAGAAATTTGTGAAGTGAGTTTTGCCCCATTTTACGGCTTTTGTCACATTTGTTAAGTGAATCACTGCAGTTCTTAACTTAGTAAAACAATTGTTAAGTGAATCTGGCTTCCCCATTGACTTTGCTTGTCAGAAGGTCACAAAAGGGGATCACATGACTCCAGAACCGTCATAAATGTGAGTCGGTGTCAAGCATCCGAATGTATTGCTAAATGTCTATGGAGATTCTCGGTCATCCAGGTCATGGTTGTCCTAAAGGTGCTTTTTTCAAGAGGCAACTGGACCTTCTGGTTTTTCTTTGAAGACGTTTCGCTTCTCATCCAAGAAGCTTCTTCAGCGCTTCTTCAGCTCATTCAAAGCTCTTCAGAAAGTTCAACCGCCTCTTGAAAAAAGCACCTTTGGGACATCCAAGTGTAAATCACTAACCATGGGGATGCTGCAAAGGCCCTAAGTGTGAAAAGCGGTCACAAGTCACTTTCTTCAGTGCCGTTGCAACTTCGAACGGTCACTAAACGAACGGTTGTAAGCCGAGGACCACCTGTACAGTAGAACGGAGGGAGATTGGAGCCCGGGCGCCCCCTCGCCCCTCCAGCAACTACGAAGCGCCAGCGAGAAAGGGAAGCCCGCGCAGAGCGGGACCCTCTCCTCAGCCGGACGTGAATTTTGGCACGTCTCCCGGCGGCCGCCCTCCCTTGGGTCACGTGCCCAGTCCCTATTAAAAGACCTGCCGCCGCCTCCCCAGCCTCGCGGTACTGGAGCGGCAATTGGCGGGGTTGCTAGGGGCTTTTGCATAGACGACCAGGTAAGGGAACGGGCTGGAGTGTGTGTGTGTGTGTTTTTTGTGTGTGTGTGTGCTGTGTGCTGTGTGTTGCCGGGGGGGGGGGGGAAAGTGGCTCGAGCTTTTCTCACAGGAATTTTTTTAAAAAAATTCGCCCGTCGGGTGAAGGATGCGGAGTGTTGAGGAGAGGGATGCGCGCCCACGCAGAAACGATTCCGGCGCGCACGAATTAAAAAGCGTGGACACGGTCTTCCGAATGGGATGCGGACGCTTTCGTTGCTGTATGGCTGGAGAGGGCTAATGCTTGGAGGGGGCTAATGAACTGCTCCCTTCCTCGGCCTCCTTCCCTTTTGCAAAGGACAGTGGAGAGCCCCCGAGTCTCTTCGGGGGAAACTGGGAGCCTCGAGATTTAGGGATCGTAGTTGGAGGAAGATGGCCGGATCACCGGATTGGGCCGATAGGGATCGGGGAGAGGAGCAACTGGTTGTTCCGAACGAGAGGCCGGTGGGCTGCTAAGCCTAGCGGTGTCGATGCAACTTTGCGGCGTCCCGGGAAGGCAGCGGGGTCGTCAGCTTGTCCAATAAAGTCTCCGCTTGGAGGTACTCATTGCTGCACGACACCCCCAACCCCACACTCACCAGTCGTATCTTTTTTAAAAAATCTGGCGAGAACTGGCTTCCCTTTCTAAGGCTTCCCCAGAGATGTAATCGGGCTTGGCTCCATCCTCTCCGCCGCTCCTGGAATTCGTTTTCCTGTGTCCCAAAGGTGCTTTATTTTAAGAGGCAACTGGAGTTTCTGGTTTATCTTTGAAAACCTTTCGCTTCAATCAATCAGTGGAGCGACTTGCCCCCAGAGGTTGGGGGTGTTCTAACCCCGGAGTCTTTTAAGAAGAGAGATTGGACAAACGTTTGTCTGAAATGGTGCAGAATTTTCTATCTGAGCTGGACTGGAAGACCTCAAGAGGTCCCTTTCAAGTGTTAGGCTGTATTCTGCAGTCTCCGGACTCTTCTGCCCTGAGTAACCTCTCTCTATAGATTCTCATCCAGGAAGCTTCTTCAGCTCTGACTGGATGGAGGGGAATGGAAGAGTTTATATTTATTATTACATCCTTCAAAGAAAAACCAGAAAGTCCAGTTGCCTCTTGGGGAAAAAGCACCTTTGGGACAACCATGACCTGGATGACTGAGAATCTCCATAGACATTTAGTCTCAGTGCTCTCATCCTCAAAGCCCCTTTTGTCTCCTGGACAATGGTCATTTCCCTCCCAGGGCATTTCCCAGGGAGCTGCATCTATTTACCAACTGTCCTAGAATGACCAAGATTTAGAATTTAGAGTAGGGAAAGTAAAGGGGGGAGGGAAGCAGTAGGGGGTTTTTTTTTAAAGGGGGCTCAAGATCGGAATCTGGCCCCTGGTGAAGTGGATTTCTTTCATCTCTGTAGCTGGATGCAATTGTTCACCAATTGCACTCATTCCCTGGAGCAACACCATAGGGGACAGTGCAATTAATTGATATGGCCCCGCAGGAATGCTGAGCAGAAGAAGCGGGTCTTATGGCTACAGGGGTTAAAAGCCGCATGCCACGTAGAATAATCTTCCTACTGTACATAATGAAACATTTTTTTCCACTTCCTGATACTTACAGTAATATTCGGGCTTGCCTTGTCCTTCCTGCTGGAAGCTTAGTGGAGCCAGATAGTCTCCCCTTTTTCCAATATTACTATTGCAGCTGCCCCATCAGATGCACTGAGAAACAGACTTTCCCAGGGTCCCTTACAGAAAAGTGCAACTTCCAAAGACTGATCAAAACTCTGCAAATGCAAAGATATAAGGAGACCTCGTTAGTTGGATCAGTATCAGGCTCACCAGAGTTCATGTGCCTAAGTGAAATTGTGTATCAGATTGTACCCTGAACCAGACTGTCTTTCTAGCCACAGACTTTCTGGACTTTAACTTCAAACGATCAATTTCATACTGTCTGTGATCTTTGTGTCCATAGTGCAGTTTGCCCAAGGCAAACCATACGTTGTTTTCACTGCTTTTGTTTATATAGGTCCCGTCTCCCATGAGTTTTCCAGTTGCCATTAGATTTTGTGTCTGAATGTGCAATGAGCAAGTTGAAAAGAAGCTGGGGGATGCCTCTCCTGAGGCTGTTCCTGCCAGATCCTAAGATTAGAAAGAGTATAATGTTGACTATGCAGATTATTCTGCTGCTGCTTGAGAAATCAGTGGGATCAAAGGCATGCCTCAAGGGACTATGGGACAGATTCTCCTTGTCTATAACATAGACCTCCTCTTGAAGGTTGTACAGCTTCCCTGGTCAATGAGGACAATGTTCCTTGATCCTCATTCCTGTCTTTTTGTTCTGTTGCATCCACATTTCTTGTGAAAAGAAAATCTGGTAAAAAAAAAAACCAAATTGAAAATAAACTAATTCTGGCACATTTCCATAATTAAATTGATGTATGTGAATGTGGGGACGTAAAATACCTGAGTGCCGAGATAAGGCTAGGAATGAGCTCTGACAGCAAATGAAACAGTACGGTACAGCAAATGACAAATTTAAAATAAGGAGCTTCTTGTCATTTTGTTTCTTCCAGTGTTACAAGATGTCTCTCAAAGAAAAACTGATTGAACATGTCCATAAAGAAGAACACGAACATGCCCACAACAAAATCACTGTGGTTGGGGTTGGTGCAGTTGGCATGGCTTGTGCCATAAGTATTTTGATGAAGGTAAGTGCTGTGTCCATCTGCATTGCAGCGTGTTCTTTGCAATTTGTTTGAAGTAAGACGGCTACTGTGGATCCAAAGCACAGATTGGGAGCGCTACAGATGTGATCAGTATTTTTAAACCGGAATGTCTGCTTCTAATCTGTCTCTGTTCCTTCCTTCAGTTTTTGCCCATTGCCTTCAAGAGTGTTGTGACCTGTTTGAGGTCACATAGCTTTAATAAGACTAGCGGTAACATAACATGTTAGTCATTTTTAACGCAACCAAGAGAAAAATATTCTTTAAGGCAATTGATTTTGTTTTGGAAAACTGCTGAGCTTCTTTAAGGTACAAATAGAAGAAGGTGTTTTTAAAGTAAGCAGTATAAGCAAACTACATTTCACTGTAGTTTCTGGTATTTATGTTTTACATACTACTAAACTGCTTAGGACTGTAAAGTGGTATATAAGTCCTAAGTGCTATTGCTATTGCTAAACGTTGTATTACTTATTTTTGAAATGTTAAGAAGCTAGTCCTGTCTGCCTAGATGAATAGATCTATGGATAAAAAGCCTTTCATTCTGCTGAAAATATTAATGCTAGGTTACTAGAATTAATCCTATTGGAAGGATCTGAATTTAACCAGCAATACTTGTACCAAAAGTCATCTTATGGGATATATCATATGAGTGATGTCATCTAGTGGGACCCAAGAAGTGGGCCCACTGTGTTGCAGCATCTGCCCCCTGGGACATCATTTGGAGATTTATTCACTTGCCTTCAAGTGAGCCCTAAAACATCATTCTTCCCCCAGACCTTGATTTAGGCATCTGGAGGTTGGGGATAATTGGGGAGATTATTATTTTTATTGTTCTCTCAGGGTAATTTTTAACATGTTTTTCTTGTATATAAGTTTGTGAAGTTGGCTTTTGGGAAGCCTAGTAATTGGACAAATAATTCTGATCTGATAAGCCATGCATGGGAGATTATTGGAGGCTCAGTAAATCTCCTGGCTTTGCCCAGGAAAGTGATAGATTACATTTAGTACTGCATTTCACTACCCAGGCAAGAGCTGGAGATAATCTAATGCTTCATTGTTCAGGTCAATAAATGTACGTGGGATGCCATTCTCTCTCTTTTTTAAAAAACATTTGACCCTTTTTTAGGATTTGGCTGATGAGCTTGCTCTTGTTGATGTTGTGGAGGACAAGCTGAAGGGAGAAATGTTGGATCTTCAGCATGGCAGCCTCTTTCTCCGAACACCAAAGATCGTCTCTGGCAAAGGTTATGTAACCTTTTATGTTGCAGAAACCCTCTTTTGTTTTAGGGAAGTGGCAATATCTGATATTTCATAGAAGTGAATGGGACTTTGACTATGGGAACCAATACAATTCCTTTTTTTTGCTAAGATAGCTCTGAAGTTGGTGCTTCTTTATTTTGCTTCCCTTATGGGTAATGAGTTGCAGATAGTGGATTTAATCAGTTGCAGACCTGAAGATGGTTTACAAATTAGTGTGGTAGCTACTCATTGTTAATATGCTTCAGGCACACACACACACACAAACCCCCCAAACCCCCCAACATGGGTGGAATCATATATCACGTGGTATTATCTATTGCTGCAGTTTTGGAAAAGTTAATCATGTCTAATAGTGATTTTAGTGGGATCATTACTAAATTTGGATCCTTCTCACTTGGTTTTCCAGAATGATTAAAAACAGATGCGCTTCACCCCTACTTCGCTATCACTCTCTCCTGATGGCAGAGGTTTTAGCCTTACTTTTTTTTCCTGCTCTTCTTTTGGCTGTACTGCCGGAAACAATCTTCAATAACCAAAATAAGTTCATTTCTACACGGTTTCATTAAATTGTTTTGTAGCCAGTCTGCCATAATTACAAAAAGGAATAAATGGATTGCAGCCAAATCAGACTGATGTAACTTTTTTCACTCATTATCAAAGATAAGCAAAAAGATTTTTCTAGAATACAGTCATGTGAAAAAAAAATACTGTACACCCTCTTTGCGTTCTGTAATTTTACATATCAGGACATAATAAAAAAAACATCTAGTCCTTAGCAGTTCTTAAAAGTAAGTAAGTACAACCTCAAATGAACAACAACACATGACATAGTGCACCATGTCATACAAAAAGAAAGCCGAAATGGAGAAACCATTTTGTTTTCAGGTAACTGCAGACAGAAGCAACAGAATCAGACCTCTCCCCTTCATTATTCCAGGTTTAAAATGGAAATATCGTAATACTATTTCTACATCATAATAGTCCTCCAAACTGGTTCTTAAAATTCTTTAGCCATTGTGCATTCCTTCTTTGTAATGTGCAAGGTCATATGCAAGCTGGCTGGCATGTTGATTGTGTGTATCAGAGCTTGTATGTGGCTCTTTGCTATTAACTGATTTCTATTTTAGCTATTCAGAAAAGTGAGATCATGCTGGACTGATTTATGGGTGAAGAGCAGATGTATGACTTCACTTGATAAAGGTTACATTAGCTGGGAGATCCAGCTTTCAGTTGGTTCCATGGCTAGTCTTAGATATGAGAAATTTGGAGAAAAACAGGGAAGTGTATAAATTGACCCTTGCTTCTAGATCCAAAAGGCTATTAAAGAGTGTAGAACCTAATCTGATGTTGACCACTGGACAAATCAAGAAGGGTTAAAAAAAGTTGGTGCATGTCCAAAAAAGATATCAAGCTAAGTTTAGAAATAGACATTTTGGCCCCAGAATGGTATTTGGCCCACAAACAAAATGTGCTGCCACTAAGTGCATGGATTTATGGGGCAGATAATAAAATAAAAACAGAGACTCACAAATCAGAATTCTAAAGAGCAGTGAGCTAGCTACTGAATAGAGCAGGCTACTGTTTTAAATTGATGGTTTCTTTTTGCTTCATTTAATCACAGCCTTGCCTGTATTAGCTATGTAGGTCATAGCCTTTCATGACAAGCTACCTCCATCACCCTTGTCAGTATCATTTTTGTCAAACCTAAGAACTATGGGTTTGGGTTAATTATAGCTCTGCCTTGAGGCTACAGAAGAGATCTGGGCTCTTCATTGACTGCTTGAAAAGAGCTAGCAAAATAAATTAACAGGGTGTAAAAGTTTTGTTTTACCTCACATGCTTCTTTTTTTTTAACCTGAAAACTTGAACATTCTTGCAATCAAGGGGATTTGGGGATGTCTGAAGACAAGTTTATACTTCCTCTTTGATACATTTAGGAACACATAAAGTAATCAACCAACTTTCAGCAGTGTTGGACTCTGAAGTCCCAAAATTCACAGACTTCAGGATGGGGAAGGCTGATGTAGCTACTTATTTTGCAACCTGTAAGTCTGAATGAATAAATGTCACCAAAGGGCATAGGTTTCCTTTTTTGTAGTTTTACATCTCTTGTTCTTTAGGCCAATTCTTCTCTGACATGAAAGGTTTCATGCAGTTGATTCATCCGTTGCACAGGTAAATGCTGAAATGTATGTTGAACCTACAATCTCTTATTTGGCAGATTATGCAGTGACTGCACACTCTAAGTTGGTCATCATCACTGCTGGAGCTCGTCAACAAGAAGGTGAATCTCGTCTTAACCTGGTTCAACGCAATGTGAATATCTTCAAATTCATCATTCCCAATATCGTCAAGTACAGCCCTCACTGCAAGCTTCTTGTTGTTTCCAATCCAGGTTGGCCATCTCCTTTTCTGAATGTTTACAGTCTATTGTTTATTGTCCAGGGTTTTTAATGGGAGAGGGGCATATGTTTCTTTGATGGAATTTTAAAGAAACTCTTAGTTTTCTCTTGTGGAAACTGAATCCAGTTTTGTATTTATTTGCAAACATCTGTCAGGTCCAATACAAATGTAGCAATACCTTTCTTCATAATGAGACTGGAAGTCAGTCTTGAACATATTGCTAAAAATGAGGACCCAGATTGTTGGGGGCAATAGGCTGGCTTTGCAAACTACTTAGAGGGGACTGTAAAGCACTGTGAGGGGGTATATAAATCTAAGTGCTGAGTGCTATTGCTATCTTGGCCTTCTCATTATTGAGAAATCCCTATGTACAAGTGAAAGTAAATGGACAAACCTGTCTAATTTATAATTCTGATCTGGGAACAAAGTCTGCTAATTTTCCTATAATGATTAGCAACCTTTCTTCCCAGTTTCTGCCCTTAATATGGCAGGTGTTTTCCAATTTAATTTTTTTTTTAAATCAACAGTGGATATTCTGACTTACGTGGCATGGAAAATCAGTGGCTTTCCTAAGCACCGTGTTATTGGAAGTGGCTGTAATCTGGACTCTGCCCGTTTCCGTCATCTGATGGGTGACAGACTGGGTATCCATCCTCTCAGCTGCCATAGTTGGATTATTGGAGAGCATGGAGATTCCAGTGGTAAGCAATGATTTTTCTCTTAGCATTAAGCCTAATTACATACTGAGTAGAATGGAGAAGTTATTCTGGGAAAAGTTGCAGTTTTGCAACATTTTATGAAAGATCCCAAGATTGTAGAAGCATGTGTTATGTAATCTACTTGCTGGCCTGCACCTGAAACCTTCTGACTTCTTTCATATTCTTGGTGTTTGTGTAAAATTTTAACAAAATCCTTTTCATCTAACCAGAGCTCTGTTGTATTAAAAGTACATTTGGCTCCTAAATGTTAGATTTACACGCTGAGTAAACCTAAAGGAAGCTTTCTCTATTCCCTTCTCAATATAAAAGTTAATCTACCCTGCCCTGCTACATGAAGGTAACACTAGATGAGCTATATTTGACTTTTAGTTCTGTTCAGAAAAGGTCAGTTCTGTAATCCAAGTAGGCCAAACTCTATCAATCTGAATTCTATACTCATAACATGGGAGTTCAAAATAAATCTTGCAAGAAACTCTTGAAGTTTTATAAAGGAAGGCTTGTGTTTTTTTTAGAATTTGGCCTATTTGTCCCCCTGGCCATCCTACACAGAAATCGATGTAATAGCTCATCGTAACTAATTTAACAATCTGTATGCATAGCATAGAGTATAAAAAAAGTATATAAAAAATCACTTGCAGACTTTAGAAAAAGGTCATCTTAATAACATCTAATTGCATTACTGTTTTTCTTAACATGATATCAGGGCCCAGACTAGCACTTTTAACTCCCATTGCGATAGATGATTTTGCTTTCAATGGAAAGATATATCAACTTCCCAGTTCCATCATTGCATTGCTTTACAGGGCACACTAGACTGTCAAGAATTCCCTCAACTTTGGCAGATGTCCAGCACCTTACTGTTTTCCTTTCTTTTTTTCTCTCTTAGCACTTGATTTTCCTTTCTTTTTTCTTTACTTGCCTCCTATAAACTCAGTAGACCTCCCAATATCGCTGCCAAGCATGCAGATAGCAATTTGTTATTCATAGATATATTTGTTTCAACTTACTGGAATGGAAACAACATCTGGTCATCATCTGGCCTTAAGACCCACTGTATATTTCAATCCCTACCATTCTTACCGATGCCCTACATTTCTGGGACTAGTCCCAGAGAACGGAGCTGCGAATGATAGCTCTCAATTGGCTGAGGAGACATAGGGTCTTAGACCTGTTTACCTACTTGACATCCCGGGGCGTCTTAGCATCATCAGACTTCTTGAGTCAAGGGAGATTGAACCACTTTGGTTGCGAAGGACATGTTGGGGGATTGAGTAGGTCTGTTTCATCAGCTGAGGACCATAAATCCAAACAGACCAAGCCTTATTTGAACCCTTCCATGACTCAACCTTGGAGCACCTGGCATGGGAAATGATGTTTATAAATTGTCATAACTTGGGGCCAAAATCTAAGCAATTAGGCACAGTCTACAAGAAGGATTTTGGCATCACCCACTCTCTACTGAGACTCAGTGTTCATGAATAAGGTGAACGTAATCTTTCAGTACAGCCAGGAAAAAATACTCCCCTCTGCCCCAGTCTCCAAACCAAGTTATTATGGTAAAACTGCACAATCGGTGAGTTGTTGAGAATTATCTGATCAAAACAGGAATTCAGATCTAGTGCCATTCCCAAAACCCCACCTGGGCCACAGGGTATTTGTGACCATGATGTCCTGGTGGAGCAAGGCATGCATGTAAATAGTCTACAATAGTCAGAACAACTCTGCCTTATAAAAAATTATGGCCCATTCCACTAGAAGCTTTGTATCTTCCTTAATAAAGCACTGAAAGCTTAACCCTTGTGCTTTGGCTGAAGTCACCTTTGGCAGAACAATGCTGTAGAAAGCAGTTCAGGGCAAGAACCTAGAATTCCATGCCGAGAGACAGCTCTAGTAAGCTTTACTATAGAATGCTTTGTTATAGAAAAATAGCACAGTGGACGTACCATGAAGGTCTTTAGTATGTCATGTCTCTTCTTTGTTCCTAGGCGTTTCACGTTTTCCTCTTCATTTGAGCTCTCTTTCTAGTTTGCCATTCCAAAATTAGGAAGGGAGCTCCTTCACTGAAAGAGAAGCTGGAACTTTCTAGTCTTGCATCAGTAGTGGGAGGGAGTTACTCCTTGTAGAATGTCCTATCTTCACTGTAGACAAGGGATTTTCATAGTTGAATCCAATAGACCATTTGATGAAATTTGAGATTTCTTACAAATGCCCAGGAATATCTATTATCAATAATGTTGTGGGGTTACATTAGACATTGATAGTTTCTTCTTCATGCAATTGTGTAACCCTGTACAATGGAAAGTTTGTTTTACTTTGCACTTTGTGACACAATACCTCCCTACCACTATGCCATATATTACAAAATACTTGGCTAACTACTCTAAACAAAAATTAAGTACATAATAAAGGAAATACTCAATCATTCTTGCTTTGGAGTAGTGTTGGATCATTTTCACTTCTCCTAGTCGATTTTTGCCAGTACTCCATTCCAATAAAATTATCAGGAAAATGTTAGTCAGATCTCATAAATTTGCATTAATTGCTCGGGCTCATTTTCATTTTGGTATCAAGATAAAATTGCTACAAAATTCTGTTTCATCCAGTAAACTCTTAGTGAACTAAGCAAAAACAAAAGATCAGAAATATAATATCCAACTTTTTAAATCTGTTCCTAGTTTTCCTGTGACTGAAAGGAGCAGTGTTTGCAGTTCCACAAGCCCTTCGGGCAAAATTATACATAGTACATGGTGTCCAAGCCAAATTCTAGCTGTAAAAGCAGAGAGGACTATTTACAGCTTGCTTACCATTTCCAAGCCATTTTGTATATAATTGCCCTGAGTTAATAAGAAAATCGGTATATCAGTACATTTGGGCTTCATTAAAAGGATTAAACTGATTAATTAATCTGATTCTGAGGAGGATGAACCCTTGGGGATTTATCTCATTCCATAAGGTTAGTCACTTATTAATTATACAAGGAACTTGTGTTCTGAAGGTAAGGATAAGGTTGAGAGACATTGATATAGAATTTACAAAGAAAATGAGGGTACTTGAGCATCCCAAGAGAACAAAATATGTTTGCGCAAAAGCTATAAAAGCTGGAGAAGCTTTGCATTAATTCCAGTTATGTTTGAAAAAAAGATCCAAGGTCCACAATAAAGAGGCACTGATTTGTCAGCAAGTCAGTATGTTAAAGATTTACTCATTTCTTTTCCTGCCAAAGTTGTTCATTTAAAAATGAGAGTAGATTTGGGTCCTGATTATCTGGCGCTAATCCAGTAGCTCTTTCTAACCAGGTCAAAGGCTCAAGCTGTTCCTTTACAGTAAATGGATCTTCATTGCTTACTAGAATGAAGGCCATATTTGGAACCAGCTCATCAATTTTCACTTGTTTCAGAGCTTTCCTGAGGCTCATGTGTGGAGAATTAAAGTGGCAGCCTTTTTACGCTAACCATATAATTTTATAAATATAACGAGCTTGTGTTTTGAAGGCATGAATAACTTGGAAAATCTTTTTTTATTTAGTGCCTGTCTGGAGTGGTGTGAACGTTGCTGGTGTCTCCCTAAAAGAGTTGCATCCTGAAATGGGTACTGATGGAGACAAAGAGAACTGGAAAGAAGTCCACAAGCAGGTGGTGGACAGGTAACACTTCAAATTTATGTGGCTAAGAATCGTATAAAACAGATACAGTGCATTAAAGTTGTGATAAAAATAATCACTGACTTAGGTAGTTCCACAAGTATTATAAAATCCAAACATGAAGGTATATTGGAATTTATTGGCATGCAGTGTCTTTTTATACATTTTTTGGATATATTTCTAAAGTATTTCAGAAGTAAACAATCTGAAATCATCGCTTCAATTTGCAAACTAGTTTTAGATCATTTCCTAGCAAACATCATGGGTGCTGTTATAGCTTTGCAGACCTATCTTAACGTTGTATGTAATCCATTGCAGTGCTTATGAGGTGATCAAGCTGAAGGGATATACATCATGGGCAATTGGTCTGTCTGTGGCTGATCTGGCTGAAACCATCATGAAGAATTTAAGGACAGTACATCCAATTTCTACAATGGTGAAGGTAATCAACTACTTGTTAAGTCATGATGGTTTTATAATTTGCGTATTTAGCCATGATCCAGTTCCAACATCCTGGATCCAGCAAGAATTGGAAAGCAAGCAAGACTAAACTAAAGTTCTGAAATTCTCTGCGTATGCCAGGGTGAATATGGACCTCAAAAATATCACTCCTGCATAGCTCAGAAAGGGACTGGATTTTGTTGAGAAACAGCACAGTGAAGGCTGAGAAAGGGCAATGAAAGAGACACATGCAGCGGAAAATAGTCTTTGCAATAATAAAGAGATGAGGGAATAGCAATCCGAAGGCGGAAATCATTAATGAAGCACTTAATGGAGGAAAGAACAGTCATGGAAGACTAAGTAGCTATCACTGTAGAAATAACGTTCAGTGAGGAAAACATGTAAGCGGTACTGAATAAAACAGCAGCAAACAATCCTTAGGAGTAAGAATGGGTAGCATGCAAGTTTTTGGGAAGAGTAATAGAAGCCCCTTTTTTGTCTTGCAGTGGATGTCTGTTGAATATGTAGAAGGAGGGGGTAGTGTGCTTGCTTTGGGATTTCAGAAAGAGAAAAGAGGAACTAAAAAGATAGCTCATGTTTAATCATGGTAGATTGTGGAGGGGCAGGAAAGTAGAGAAAGCAGGTAGGTTAGGGAAAAGAGGAAGGCTTTGCATACCTTTCAGTCGCATGATTGTGATTCTCAAAAAGGTTAACCAAGCCTTCAGAATAGGGAGGGGAGGTTCCTTTCAATCCTGAAACCATGGTTCTCCTAGGGTTCAGGCGAATTCAGAAGTACTTGACATTCTGTTCCTTTGTCTGATCTGGACTAATAAGGCAAAGTCGGCTATTTCTTTTATATTGCAAAACCCAATTCTGAAAGGGCAGCTCTGGGATCTGGGAAAAGGCTGTGCTTACAAGGCGTGTGTGTGTATATCAAGCTTCTTAACTGCCCATCTCCCTCATAGTGGGAGTTTTTAGTCCAAACACTGCCCACATAATTATTTCACCTGTTCTATCTGAAGCTTTTTAATACATTTATCCCCATACATTGAGGCTTTCTCTAATGTCTTCCAGTGATGATAAAATGTACATTATATTTAAAGAAAAGTGGTATTTCATGGCCATGAATATTTTACCTTTCCAGGGTATGCATGGAATTAAAGATGATGTCTTCCTAAGCGTTCCATGCATTCTGGGCTCTTCAGGCATTACAGATGTGATCAGAATGACTCTGAAGACTGAAGAAGAAAATAAACTGAAGAAGAGTGCTGAGACACTGTGGGGAATCCAGAAGGAGCTTCAGTTTTAAATCTGTCTCTTTGCCGTTTACTAATGTGAAACAGGGCTTAGTTGATGGTTATTTGCACTTTTCAAATCAGACAATTCCTTTACAAGTATGTATCTGAAGCATCAGTGGTTAAATTACAACAAAATTCCTCTTCCTCGTTTAGAAACGGAAGCTGCAAGATTCCTATCTTGATCTGTGAGCAGAATAGGAATATAATGTAGTTTTATGGAGGAACATACAGTTGATCCAGCATCTACTTAAAACACTAAATTCTCCTGCTTTTTCCCAGTTAATATCAGATCAGAAAATAAGTTACTTGGTTTTCCAAAGACTTTGCTATCAAAAATGATTGGCAAATTCACTGACCAATATTTTCTGCTGACAGGTGACTTAAATTTCCACTACTGAGCAATGGTAAATGTATTTTTCCTGACATCACTGCTTCAGGTCTTTGTGTATATTTTTCAAGAGAACTCAATGTACTCTCCTGCGGGAACTGTGTATGCAACATTTAGAATTGATGCAATTGTCTAGCTTTAGTACCAGCCCAAAAGAGCAAAATAAACATCAATTACTTTTGTCTGCCTTCATTCATTTCATACACACCCACACTTCTGGCAAGTGCTCAAGACATCTAACATCATTTTAAAAAATGAACTAAAATTAATGCCAAAAATTAGATTCAGTTAAAACTGAACATTTGATGAAATGGATGAAACCCTTCTGAATGCCAGGAGCGTGGACCGGATGTATCCATTGCTGAGGAGCGTTACCTGAAAAGGCCACTTCCTATATGCCAGAGATGATTTTCTCGAGACAGCCTAGGTAGGACCTTCAGTAGAACCTTCTTCCAGAACCTGCAGTAAATTGCATTTGTAATGGGACAGAGCCTAAAATGTTTAGGGCTTTGGAAGTAACATCAAAACCTTAATTATATCATGTAAGAAAATTCCAACCAATCCATTTTTTAAATGTTGGGATTGGATACAAGCCAGTTATGAAGATAAAGCACATTGTGATGGTCAACATGGGGTGTAACCATGGCATAACAGTTGCCTACTCTAGAAGGGGAGTAGTAACTATGCCATAATTGAAAACCAAGGAGTATCTTGATGACCTGCAGCAGTTTCATGTACACGTTCAACAGTGGAACATGAGATGAAACCCTCTTGTTCAACAGCATAGGTGCCCAAAAATAATCCTGTGCCACATTCTGGATATGGCTCAATTGGAAATTCTATCACAAAAGCAGTTGCCTTGTGGCAAGATGGGTGGCAATTTTTAGTTAATAATAAAACACTTAAAATGGTCTGTCAAGCTGTCTAAACAAAGCCACGGCTGAAGGGTATCAAATGCTCTAAGAAGTCGCAGAGCCATGCTGCCCTCCCCCTACAGTTTCATCTGGTTGAAGTATTAAGCAAGAATTGGA
The DNA here is from genome assembly GCA_032468155.1 of Oxyrhabdium leporinum. Classification (NCBI taxonomy): domain Eukaryota; kingdom Metazoa; phylum Chordata; class Lepidosauria; order Squamata; family Cyclocoridae; genus Oxyrhabdium; species Oxyrhabdium leporinum. The sequence continues at coordinate 61,960 of JANHFL010003115.1, forward strand.
TTATACAGTTATCAGCAGGAAGCTTCAGGAAAAAATATAAACCCATTTAAAATTAAGTACTATAGTAAATAAGCGTAGCGTTCCTGGTTTCAGCAGAAAGGAACTTGATCAACCTTTGACAAAATACTAAATACATATTTGCTTGAATCAGGGTAAAGAAAAAGCTTTGGTTCTTTAGGATTGGTTGAGAAATATTTTCCACTAGTTAAATGGACATATTTTATATACGCGGTCTCAACCAGAACACAATGCTTTCCTTATAATGGCAGTCCTGGTATTTCTAAATATATGCAAGGAGTTGTTTAAAATTCAACAGAATTTTCCTGCTGCTACAGTTCATAAATTAGCATGATCTGAATAATACCTATGTAATGGGGACCAATGCAATACATAGGTGAAGAATTCCAAGCTGATCTTAAAAGAATATTATGAATAGCAGACTGGATACAACCATCAATATTTACAGATACAAAACAGACTACATAGGCGTGCACACAATTCACAACAATGGCTTGTGTTTAAGCAGTTCTGCAAATCCCACTGCATTTACTCAGGAAACTTAATAAAACATTTCATATTTGATCCCTATTCTTAAATGAGATTGTGGGAAGCTAAAATATTAAATGTAGTGATAGGTTTTTTGTCTCAAAACATGGTTTAAGTCTTGGAATCAGTCTGTTTTTTCAGTAGGGTATTATTTCAATCTGTTATTAAAGTCAAAAACTTTAGTAGATAAAGTGCTGAAATCAGCTCAAAGCTGGATCCAGTTGGGCAGGACCTATGGAAATTGAGGTATCATTTTGCCTGATTATCAAGGAAGCTTCAGCTGGTTGGTCCTGCGGAACCTCCTTGCTACTGTGAATTCTGCCCCATTTTTTTAAGCTGGATTCAAGCAGTAGTGAATACTTTTTTTGCAGGAGGGGGTGATTTGCCCCGTCTTGAAGCAGTAGCAGCCCATCCTCTCCTCAAGAGGTAATCCTTGGATATGAGATAACTGGTTTAAGTTTCATCCAGCTGCAAACTTTCCCTTTTTGTTGAGAAGGTGACAGGCGCACAACTTCAAAGGACCCCTTTTGAAGTTCAATTCATGCCAGGTTACAGCACCCAAGATGGCATAGATTGTGTTTATGGATGACTTCTGGAGGATCCAGGATGGGGGTGGTGCTTTTGTTCTTGCCCTCCCTGCCTGATTTATACAGTAAGTAGTCCTCACTCACTAACCACGATTGGGACTGGCAACTCCCTCACTAAATGACGCTCATCCCATCAAATCCAGCATGAAAGGCATGTTATAGGTCCATCCATGAAGGAATGTCATCTGACAGGACCCAGGAAGAGAACTTTTTCCTACCCTGATGCCCATTCTTTGGATCATCTTTCCCCTAGAACTTAAAATAGCTCCAGTCCTTCTGGCCTTTAGGAAAGGTCTGAAGACATGGCTGCGTCACTATGCTGGAGGGTCTGGCAGCGGTGGGCTGGAGCCTGCTAAAGGATTACATTGTTAGTTGAATTGCACTCTCAGAGATGATATTTTTATTGTTTTAAAGGCTTTTATTGTGTAATTTTGGTTATTTTTTAATATGTGAGATTGGTGGCTATATACACAAAACATCTTCAGAGCAAAGAGTGTGATCAGACAAGAAAATGAATTCTCCCTCATACAAAATCTGTTCCAGAGGCTTTAGAGGTCAGTGATGAATATGGGAGAATCAAAGCACATACGATTCCTGTCACATAAGAATACTGCTTCACAGTTCAATCATAGCTAATAATGAATTAATCTCTCTTTCACTGATTCGATTATAGTTCTCCTTTAAAATAATTTAAATTAAGTTAATCACCATCAAATTTGTTATTCATTAAATTAATGGCACATTTTAAGAGACATCCTAAAGAGTATCGTTAAAAAAAGAATAGGTGATTTAACCACGAGAAAATATATAGTATTTATGGCTAATAGGGGAGAAGTGATAAGTGTTTTTTCAATGCTAAGAAATGTCTACTAAACAAGGAAAGGATCAGATCATACAACAATTTTTAAATAATGTAAAACACATTTTAGCCTCCAGCTATCTTCTAGGCTTTTATTACAAATTGATCTTAAAAGTACACAGATAACAATTCCAACTATATTCTGCAGATGTTAAATGAAAAGAAAGACATGCTTGCTGCACAAATATCTATAGCACAAGAAAAAAAAGGTTATGCAATGGATTTTATTTAACCACCAGGTCATCAATGCAAAAGGTTTACAGAAAATTGAAAGTGCATTCATAAAAGCGAGTCCTTACCAAAAAGAAGAGAAAGAAAAATATATTATCCATTCAAAATATCTTACAATTGAATGATATAATAACTTATTTTTTTTCCACCTACATATTCAAAGGAGACTCAGAATATAACCACTTGGCCCCTACGACACTTTCTCATGCCGTCGATTAGTAGAGATCACTGAGTCCTGCAGTCTTTCTTGCTTTCTGCATAAGTGCCCTCAGCTGGAACTGCTTGCGAGACAAGAGACGCACATGCTGAAAAGAAGTAAAACAGGTCTAGGATAAATCGTACAAGAGTGATAAAACAAACATGAGATACATATATTTGAGATCATCAATTACTTCATTATTGAAATAAATATTTACAACTATTAGTCCAGATTTTGATTTTGAAAAGAGCTGGTCAAAATAAAATGTACTGTAAGAAAAATCATTTGATGATCTTTCCTTCCCCAATGGATTTTAAGTTTATTTCACAATATTTTCAGGCGGCTTAATTTTGCACAATGTTTATTGAGGTTTTTTTTACTAAAAGACATTTTATATTATCAACTACAAATTGATAAAGCCATAAAATCAACAGGAAGCTGCTCTAATTAGCAGAAATGGGACAATATTCTAAGGCACTATACGATGTAAATGTGGATCATTTCTATGCAGGTAGTCCTTGACTTATGACTACAATTGAGCCAAAATTTCTAGTGCTAAGTGAGACAGTTATTAAGTAACTTTTGCCTCATTTTACAACCTTTCTTGCCACTGTTGTTAAATGAATTAATGCAGTTGTTAAGTTAGTACAAGGGCTGTTAAATGAATGTGGCTTTCCCCATTGACTTTGCTTGTCAGAAAGTCGCAAAAGGTGATCACATGACCTTGGGACATAGCAACAGTCATTAAGTATGAACCAGTTGTCATGCACCTGAAATTTGATCACGTGATCCTGGGGATGCTGGAAAGGTCATAAATGTGAAAAATGGTTGTAAGTCACTTTTTTCATTGCCGTCATAGCTTTCAATGGTCACTAAATGAAATGTAAGTTGAGGACTTCCTGTATTCATGTATATTTCCTTAAAACTACCTTGAGAAAGATGTCAAGGTCTATAACTCCACGTCTCAGTGCTTCCCCCAGATAAAAGATGGTATCTTCAATAGCATTTTCCTCTGCATACAAGTTCAGTATCTGTTTGTAAAGTGGTGCTGTAGGAACAATAACTTCATCTATGTCGTTGTTTTCTGACTGGCTTTCCATTTTTTCCAAGGCAGAACTTAACTCTTCGTCTTTCTTTTTCAGGAGATCGATGTTTTTGTCAACTTCAGCCTAGACAGACAGCAGACAACTCGTTTTAAAATGACTTTATATCCATTTAAAATTGACACTCTAAATTTCACCTTTTGTTACTGAGTATTGTACTTTTTGGGGTGGCTGTTCTTTGAGTCAGTCTTCACCTAGATAAGTCCCTGCAGTTTTCTTGGCAACATTTTGGCAACTAGTTTGCATTGACTTTTTTCCAAGGCTGAGACAAAGTAACTAGCCCAGAGTCATCCCAGTTTCTAGTCTGGTATCTTTAATTACTGGTTGTCTCACACACAATTACTAATATAAAATAGCTCAAGGGAGTTAAGAAGAGACTTAACAGATTTGAATTAGATCCTGTATTTCCTACATTAACTATGTTCCTCTGTGATTCAGTAGTGATATCAGATCGATAGCCACATGCACATTGCCACTATTCTTAAAAATGGCTTTTAATAGCATGTTTTTGCCTTGCTCCTGTTAATCTTAACTATATATTATTTCATCTACTTTGAATATTTAAGTGACCCAAGTAGATAGTCATGAGCACAGACAGGATCTGTATCATAAGAGGAATGGATTTTGTCTAGCTAAATACTAGAATCT
>JANHFL010003115.1:76052-98350 GCA_032468155.1 Oxyrhabdium leporinum
AACTATAAGAACATTTTATTTTTAAATACTCCAAACATTTAATATAGAAGAGATAAATATTGCTTGGTTAAAGAAGTCCTACCTTTATGCATTTGGAATCAAAGAAAATTTTCTTCAAGCACAGCAAACAAAAACTCTAAAGTGGTTTTCCCAGGGGGAAATATTGACAGGGGAAAAAACCTACAATTTCATTTTAATTATCACAAAAGATGTATTCACTCAGTTAACAAATCCATAGCAACAATATTTTTGTAGACCCTGTCATTTAAAATAGCATTTTACAAGTATCATAACTGCTCTAAGGAGCATATGATACTATTTTGCACGCAATAGGAAAATGAATCATTGAAACCCTTCTAACAAGTTTAACAGCTCTCATATCTAGAACAATTGCTCCACCAATTCCAAAGGAGAAGCAATTCTTCAGTCCCCATTTTTTAAACCAATTTTCCATTACACCAAAAATAGGGAGATGTGGTTCAATGCATATTATTAAGAGCTCAGTAAATGAAACAATTTTATACCACAGTTGAGTACTAACAGATCTGGATCAAAGCTGGTACACAATGCAGAAAGGTGGAGAAGAACGTGTGGAACTAAAATGGTATTCCTATCTTAATAAATTATGTTGGGAACACTACATTTAAACCAGCCACTAATTGCTGCCTATAAGACATGCAATTGTGAAATAGAATTACTTAATTTTTTAACTATGAAAAGTATTTTCAAAAATCAATGTGTCAGAAACTAGATCTTCATTTGATCTTTCCATTATATTTAAATAATCTTCCACTTTTTGAAAAGCAGAACAAATGTTCTAAGGTGCAATGCTAAATCAGTAATAGTGGGCTCTATCCAATAGACATTAGCTGACTTCCATTAGCGTAATGGGATTTTCCTTCCTTTCCCCTCCTTGTGCATGATCCTCAAAGCATACACAAAAGGGCTTGTCAAACTTCTACAGGAGAACTGGAATGACCCCACTAACTCCTAACCCCAATATGATAACACTTAACAATTAGGCCCATCTCACTCACATGAAACAGCTTTGTAAACCCTTACTTATACTGTAGATTGATATAATCATGCTATATTCACTTTGGCGAAATGGGATCAATCAAGGATCAATTTGTTTAGCAGTCTCATTCAACATACATGAGAAGTGAATTAAAGTAAATGAAAAAATAAACTGTATTTGCAAAAAATGGTTAAACACATTAACAAAAAAAATTCTTTGCAGATTATAGGGCAATGTCACAGACAACCGCATTAGTAATCAGTACCCAGCTAAATCACAGGCTAAGTCTGTTATCTATACATTCATGTTACCACGCTGTTCAGAACTTTCTGTATTTGTAGAAAGTGTCCACAGTTGTTAATACATAACGGGTGTATTTTTCCTGCAATTAAAAATCAAATCAAAGTTTCTAAAGCACTTTGTAAATCCAGGTTGAAGATATCTGTGCCACTCTGAGATAAGAGTACACCATCTAGATGGAACAATCCAGGAGATTCTGGTACAAGTAAATCATGTTGGATCACAGTCCCTCCGATGTATTGCATAAAATAGCCCATTTCCTCATTGAGTATTTTTCTGCTTCTCTCCATCACTTTATGGGGTATCTCTTGATTCCATACTTTCCGGGGTATGATATTAGACCAGACTAGAATGGTATTCTTGAATATTTGCTTAAGAAGTCCAAAATCTTTCTTCATTCGGTTTATGACATCCAAATTACTGGCTGTCCCCAAGTCATTGCCTCCTAGGTGGATCACCAATATATCAGGATCTGTTAGCCTCCGTCGTGTATGCAACAGGATGGGTACTAATTGATCCCACACCATTCCACTCTTTCCTAGCCAATGTAATTTGGCATCCTCCAGTCGAATTCCCAATTGTGGACCAAAGCTTCTTTCAAGTGCCCGTTTTTCTGCCCAGAAAACATAAGAATGACCACAAATCCATACCTGTTTCTGCTTTCTTCTGCCATCTGCTATTAAGAGAACAAACATACATTAATCCTTCATAAACTTTGTGGTCAAAGCCCTTTCTGAAAACTCTACCCAGAGTAGTTTTCTGTATTGCTCCGTGTAAAAACAATCAAAATGTTAGATATAAACACACGAAAACTTTCCTTATTGCCAATTTGATTTGAACACTACTTCAAACAACTGTTAATATGTTGGTGTATTCAGTTTACAGGCTAAATGATTGCATCTAATTTATATAACAACAAAAAGAAAACCACATTTACCCCTCATTCCCCCATCTATTGATATTTTCCAGAGCAACTCAGAGCTATCTTTTCCAAATGAAGATTCTAGTACACATTTAGCTCCTCTTGAAAGAGCAGTTAACATCGTTAGCTTTCAATATTCAGAGTGACCAATTATTGATAGACTGAACTTAGACATAATCCCCTCCAAGACAATTAAAAGATTAATAGACATAAAAACAAAATAGAATTTCATAGGCCAAAAAACACAGAAAGTAATTGAATGCCAGAGTTAATTGAGATCATCAAGCATTGCAGGCAGTGGTTGAGAAAGCAGTGCAGATTAAATACTTTTTTATTACATCCCTTATAGTTATGTATCTACGAAGCCATGTTACAACTTTTTCAAGGAAGATCAATATTATTTTGCTGAATTACATCCAAATGCTTAGGTTCCTCTTTAAAACAATTTAAAAAATGTGTGACGAGAGTACAGATTGCCTATTATGATTCTGAGTCTCCCAAGATTTTCTTCCTCAACTACCTGACACACTGGTGTCTCTGCATTTTGCTAGGCTTCTTCTCCTCAAGAATATTCAGTGAACGTGCACCCAGTAAGAAACAGCATAGTATTTCCAGGTTTGGGAACACCTGTCCCCAATAATATCAAATTCCAAACGTGGAACAGTATTCATTCTTGATTTGGCATTCAGTTCAAGAAGAGTTGGTAATATGAAGTTCAAAGAGTCTGTATGAAATGTTCATAGAAGATTATGAATCTCTGCAGGTATGAAAGCTTAAAAGTGTCTGTGCCAGGCAGTTAATAGATCTGAATGACTGCATAAATGTATTTTTTCCCCTGAGCCTCTGAGCAATACTGTAAAAAAAAAAGTCCTGCTTGATCTGTAGAATACAAAATAATCCCAGGTAGTGGATTCAAAGCTGTTGATTCAAAGCATACTTCCCTCTCTTACAGATTTCTGATTAAGTAGGCGGATAAAAATGATGAAACAGGAGGAATGACAGTCTGAACACCAATAAAGAAATCTCAGGAATCTCAGGGTAAGCAGGTACTAGCTTCTATTTACATTCTGTAAAGTGAAGGTAGCAAAAGGAATCATATTTTTGCATTCTTATTGTGCCAGACCCAAATACAAGTAGTCCTTGACTTATGATCACAATTGAGCCCAAAATGTCTGTTGATATGTAAAACATTTGTTAAGTGCATTTTGTCCCATTTTACGACTTTTCTTGCCACAGCTGTTAAGTGAATCACTGCGGTTGTTAAATTCTGACTCTGCTGGTCAGAAGCTTGCAAAAGGAGATCACATGATCCCGGGACATTGGAACCGTCATAAATATGAGCCAGTTGCCAAGCATCCAATTTTGATCATGTGACTATGGAGATGCTGAAATGGTTGTGTGAAAAAACGGTCCTAACTAACTCACTTTTTTCAGTGCCTTTGTAACTTTGAATGATCACTAAACGAACTGTTGTAAGTTGAGGACTACCTGTAAGCTGTTGCTGTTTTTCCATACTGAATAGCATCTTCTTCTTTAGTATGTGGAGAGGAATAGTAGACAATGAACAATACAGCAGCAGATAAAGTTGACTATTCACTGTAGATCTTGAAGATGTGAAGGTCTTGATAATTTTGTTGTCTCCTTTAGAATTTCCACTGTTAATTAAAGTAGCCAAGGTGTGACTATCTTCGTGCTTAAACACAGCGACCATCTTCTGGCTTCAAAGAGGCAATTACAAGTTTTTTTTTTAATTGTAAAAAATACTAAATCCAAAAGATTTGTGTAATTACAAACCAGTATCCAATATACACTTTTAAAACTATAAATAAATGGCTCTGGCAGATACTGATTAACCTGAACGATTTCAAAGGTTGGACTAAAACTCTGATTGCACACAAAAGTCTTTGAGAAAGTCCTCCTTTTTTTTTGAGACACAAGTTCAGAACGCAGGAGATGTTCTTCCATGATGTTATGGGCACCATAAATTGTCTCGGGCACCATATTGGTTCCATCTATCTTACCTTAAGATTTGTTTTTTGAAGATTTTATAATTATTTTAATATTAAACATTTAATTAAATCTTAATTGTTTTCTTTTTTTCTACATTAGCTGCCTTGATAATCTTGGCTGAATAGGAAAAGGGGATATAAATACATTCTGGCTTTTCAAACTGACATCATGGTGTTGGACAAAATATCTTCACAAGGGAGTCAACTTGTCCTGGGCTGCTCTCTGTACTAACGATGCTGTGCCTTCTAAACAAATTTTTGTGCTTACTTCTTGGGAAGGCAAAATCCCAATACAGATAAAGAGATAAGCCAAGGTGTGGTCACAGCTTCCAAATTTCTAGGACTTTTTACAAATAGATTGTAAATGCACTATTTAGTCCAATTTACAATTTACAATAAATTGTAAATGCACTATTTAGTCCAATTACATACAGTAAGGATTTTTTTAGCCACGTACAGAATAAAAAAACAGCTGATCTGAATTTTTATCTGACAGAAAGTAAAATTTGCATACAATAGCCATACATCTATTCAGTATCTACCCATCAAACTGGATATTCATGCTACTTCTAACATGATGTATCTGTTCAATAATACATAAAGGATAGAGATCTGGAGGCCTGAAAATGCATTGAAGAACATATTGAAGATACTTCAAGCCTATTCAAACATATTTTCAGCAACATTGACTGTCAAGGTTTCCCATGTTTATCTGTAATTATATTCTTTACTATACTATATTTAGCTGCAGCATCACTATTTGCATTGTGGTGATTACATCTCGGTATTCCTATGTATTTGTTAGTATGTTAAAATGTCTCCCAAAATCTAAATGTCAAAACTAAGATTAGCTGCCCAGAATAAGATTAGAGAATAAAACAATTATGTAATTTTGTTCTATTTGCTTTTTAGCTTTAATTCATTTTCGGCTTGCTAAGATGACAAGTTTCAAACACATACAAATTTTTATCACATACAGCAATAAATTAAAAATAAAGACTCTTCATGAGTGAAACAGCAGAAGTCATTCATTATTTTGTAAATCAAATATTGGAGGAAAAACAATACATGTAATATTATGAAGCAGTAAAAAAATCAAATACTGTTTTTATGATAGCTCTCTTTTGTTGCTATAGTCAAATCAACAATTTCTATAAATGTAAGTATTTTGGTTTGTACATTTGCAGATGCAGATTTTATTTTCCATCTTTGAAATGATTCTTTTGAAATTACTCACCCACAGTGGTTACGGGAGGCTGAGAAGGATAATGTGGTGTGCTGGTTGTTGCTGGAAACGGCCCACTAGGTGCCGGGTAAGGGTAGCCTGAATAACCACTTGACCAGGAAATGAAAGGGAAGACAAAATAGGGTTATTGAAGCTTAATGGATTCAGCTATGATCAGATTACAATTCAATCTAGTGATAAATTCATTGATGCTTATATGTTTGATCACTACTTCATGTTATTTTTATTTTTATAAATTAATATTACATTTTCAAACTCATGCTCAAAACATTTTAAGGAAACTCAAGGCTAAGTCTACTGTAACTGTTTTCATTCTGCTCTACTACTTTTATAAAAAGAAAACTGTGTAATCTTTTAAACTATAGCATGGACACCAAGAAGACTCCTATATCTCCCGGAAGATAAAATGGGTTTTTTTGCATTCTGTATTTCACATACAGGTGATCAAAATGAATTACTGCTTTTTAACAGAAAAGTACACAATAGAATGCTACAGGAGCATAAAGAAAACCAATAAACTGACTATGTTGCAGGATTTACATTAAGACTGTAAGTACTGAAAACAACCCTAGTAATTCACCTAACTGTGCAGCCATTAATTAATAATTAAAATTAAAGAATATTCAAATGAATACAAATAATGCAGCCCTTACCCTTCCTTAAAAATACTTTAAATTTACCTAGTGTTGTAGTTCTTGGATGTTGCTGAATTAGAAGGCTGAGCACTGTAATCCAGCATGATCAGTAGTGAAAAGGTTCTAGTTTTATCGCAAAGTCACAAATTTGAGATCTCCTTTATACATTTCAGAAATTCATAAGGAAAGAAATAGCCTTGCATTTCCCAGTACAGTTTCGTATTGTCCACTGCTGACTCTATCCCTAGACCTACACGTGAGAATTGCTCACATATGGGAACCTCATTTGCCTTCTTGTTGCGTACATTTGCACATGCATTTGCATGTTAGTGTGGCATCGCAGCAGGAACCTGGACAAGGATCTGTTACAGAGCACAATCATTTTTGCAGACACATGTGCCTTACATATATACACATAAATTTTCTGACACTGAACCATACCTGTTTAAAGAAAACCTGGCATCCCTCCAAATATCAGAGAAGTTCTGAAAGCTTATTAAGACAACTGAAGCAGGTTAAAAACATACATTAGGAATGATAATCAAACACTAAACTAGTCTTGCGAATAGATCAGAAGGAATAAGGATCACATATAAAACACAATAATCATGAAAGGTGGTAATGAAGATCCAGTGAAAATAATGTATTCCTGTTGAATACAAGCTTCAAGAAAGTTTGGAGAGACTGGACTTGCAGTGAAAATATAAAAAAGCATGCATATGAAGAAGATATTAATTGGCTTCTAGATTAACTACAGGAGCTAATGCAGAAGGAACCTGTCCTCACTTTTCTTGGATGTAATGAAACCTCCTTTAGAAGAATGGGAGAGAGAAGGAAAAGAAAGGGGGGGCTTGTTCATTTGAGCACTAAGAGTACCTTTCCTCAAAGGGAAATGATGCCTCTCCTATATCTCTGCTGGCTTTTTTTGCAAATCACTTACCTATCGAGTATCAGTTCAGCATGAGATACACCACTGTATGTCTGGTTACCACACACGACGGAATGAAATCGTGAACTACAGGTTAATTTAGGATGCAGATGACATGAAGGCTATTTCAAAAACATGTACAACTAACTTGGAAGCTTTCTTTCTGTGAGTAATTGCAGAAAGAGCTACCAACCCCAAGTGGATCACTAGCTTGCTACTTAAACATTTTAAATGTGATATGCAAATGAGGTTTTAGATTTCCCTACAGATTTTATACTCAATATGCAAAGTTCTGAAGATGGAGCTACTGGATATGAAGTAATGCATCTTGTTCAACCTTCTGATCAAGCAACATCTAATTTTTGTAGCAGATTCTTGTCTAAAGAAAATTTAGCAAAATAAAGCTAAATTTATTTAACCAATACATTTATCTAAACTTATTAAACAAGCAGTAACTCAAAAAGAAAAGCTTCACAGGTCCATTTGGATGTGTGCATATTTTGAAACATATGTTTACAGTAGACTAAGTTTCCATCTCAGAAATAGCACAACAGAGCATAATCAAATCACTATGTTTCTCACCATGCAAGCAGATTTATTTTACCTTGGGTTAGGAGCTGGTCCAGGAGGAAAAGGAGAGATTCCACTTGGCATTCCTGGCATATAAGAAGCTGAGTACAAAAGCAATTTTGCAAACGTTATTAGTCTGAGATAACTTTACATATTAAAATGCTATTTTTTAATCAAATAAGATTTTAATAACATACAAACAAAGCCTTACTGAACAAAGTAAGGACTTGCTAGAAGCAGTCCAGAAATAAAACCCAATCCCTGGAATTTTCTTATCTGGTCCCTAGCAGAATTTCATATGCCTGCAGAACCTATTAATTTCTGGTTGAAAGCCACAATAAAAGTTGACAGGAAAAAGAACTATTATAATGAAACCACCTAATATTTTGAAATACTCCATTTGTGAATATTTATAAAAACAAATGCTTTGAATGTTTATGACATATTCTATAGCAGTAACAGACGACACGATGCCCTCTGAGACCCCTCTGGCATCCCTGTGACCTTATTTTCAGGTTCAGTTAATAAAAGCAGGATGCATGATGAGAATTCAAGTACCAGTTTCTAGCACCATCTTTATTTATACGAATGTATCCGCCTAAAGGAATTGGGAAAATAAAAATGATGTGTGGCTGTAGTTTGATGTATTACTTGGAAATATGTCCTTCTGCCCAGAAAAAAAAAGGTCAAAGGACAAGTGGGATAGATAGGTATTATCTCGGCAGAGTGGAAGGAATGAAATGGAGCAGCTATACTGCTGTTTTCTGGGTAACAGTTATTTTATGAATAGCTACCTCAGAAAAGCTATTTTCTCAGAGAGCTATTTTCTGTAGTCTTGTCCACATTTTTAAAATTGCAAACATCTACCAAGCCTAAAAGCTCATTCTTGGCCTATAGCACAAAAACTAGAGTATACAAGCAAAAATCTGGCAATACAATAAAAGCTTTATTTTTAATTTTTTCCACTGCATTTCTTAAAATCCACTTTAATATACAAGAAGTGACAATGTTGATCTTTGGGAAAAATATAATGAAATGTAATGGTTTAAATTTAAATAACACCTCCTATTTGCCAATTTAATCTACTTAAACTGTATTTTAATCCTTTTTCGTTATAGTTTGTTACTTCATCAGCTCTGGTTTTATTTAACATCTAGCCTGAATAAATTTCTGGAAAATTTCATAGCTTGGTCATTAATGTGGTTAGAGTGCAGTCTACAGACTACTTCTGCTGCCAGCCAGCTGCCTGCAATTTGGCAGTTCAAATCTCACCAAACTCAAGATTGACTCAGCCTTCCATCCTTCCGAGGTGGGTAAATGAGGATGCAGATTGTTGGGGGCAATATGCTGATAAATTTTGGGGGCAATATGTTTATAAACAGCTTAGAGGGCTGTAAAGCGCTATAAAGCGGTATATAAGTCTAAGTGCTATTGCTATTCCTATAACTTGTAAAACTTTACATTTGTATTCAAAGTCCTTTATTAACTAGAAGATTTTAAACTAGTGGATAATAAATGTTTGACTGACATCTACTGGCAGAGATAAATTCATTATGAAGGTGCTTGGCAGTATGCATCTTGAAGATTTTACTGCTGAATAGATTTCTACTCTATGTAACATAGAAACGTATTTTCGTACTGCAATTAATTATTAAATTAGTAAGCATACAATATATTATGAAAATAAATACATACCCTACAGTATAAATTACAACAAAACTATTAACATTTATAAAAAAAACATGGAACTCACACACTTTGGACATATGACATAAGTGGATCATATGGAAAAAATATTCTTGGCCAAATTGAAAGAATCAGAAGAAAATGAAGACACTGTATAAGTTAGGAGGAGCATTCATAGCAATGTTCATTGGCTTCAAATTATCAAGCACAACCTCACCCTTTTTGCAATGTATCTTCAAGAAAATGAAAACCACATTATACGAAAACTGTAACTGATAGAGAAATCCTGTTTGTTTCATATGTATTCCTTCCATAGGAAAAAAAATACTGTAAACCTAACAAGCCGTTTAAAATATTTCAGTGGAATAAACATAAGCAATGTTCCCAAAAAATGCAGGTAGTCCTCAACTTGCCTGGTTCACTTAACAACCCTGTTACTAATTTAACAACTGCAGTGATTCACTTAACAAATGTGGCAAGGAAAGTCATAAAATGGGACAAACTCACTTAACAAATGTTTAACTTAGCAACATAACTTTTGGGCCTAATTGTGGTTAATTGAGGACTACCTGTATTTAAAAAATGATGTAACAATCATTTTTGCCACATTATTTCTTCTCCACAAAATTAGATAGTTTCAGTTACCTACCAGTATTAATATTGGTTTTCATTTGGTTAATAACACAAAAGTAACCTTACCAAATCAACATTTTCCTGGGATAACACCCCAAGAATTTAACAGATTGTGGACAAGAGATAATGTTTACCTATATCCAGCAATAATTTCTCACTAATTCATTTAATACTTGACTTATTTCATTTTACTACTTGCCCAGAATATTTAACATGTAATTCTATCATTTGCAAAACATTAGAATACTAATATTATTTATTAAAGAACTTTTGCTGAAAGTCTAAATTTCTACGTTACTTACATCAAAAACTTAATTAGCACTATATCTAGGGATTTTTCTCCATCCTATTAAATTAAAATTGATCATTCAAGTTTATGAAGATATAAAACTAGTATCAGCCAAAAATCTAATATTATTTGAGGGATGATTCCCTTTTACATAACCAATTTGTATGGGATAGATTATCTTCTCACTAATGTAGCTGTTAAAATCTTAGCTCATGGTTTAATTGAGATATCAGCCAAGAATTTGTACAATGATAGGATTATCAGACTTTACAACTAAAGCCATATAAGCTTCATAACATGAAGTTTATATTAGATACCTAATATAACTCCCAAAGTATAGCAACTATTCTCTCAATTTTTTAAAATCAATTTATATTTTTTTCATAATTGCCCCGGGGGCTTCTGAAATTTATTCAATTTAATAATTTTATAGCTTTCCTATAATATAATAGAGGCAGCTAAGTCCCTAACTGTATAATGAAAATTTCTGGAAGTTACAGAATTTTTTAATCGCGTTAAAAAAGTATCCATCTGCTCTCTGGCAGTATTGGCATTTGCAAAAGCAAGGAGCACTGAATGTATTGGAAAAGGCTGATACACAATTTATCTTATAACAGCTTGTATCCTGTGACATTACTTTTAACACCACGAAACTACGTATGCCTACTCCAGGCTCTCAGGAAGGACTCAATATGTCGATAAAAATGCCAAAACCAAGCTAAGTAACTGGCTGATCGACCAGAATAAACAAACACAGTATTTATTGATCCTTTAATATTTTTGTAAATAACTCCGATTTTCCCAACAACCGAGGCGAGTAGGGTGAGACAGAATGACATTCCCAAAACCACCAGCTGTGCTTTCATGCCTAAGACAGGACTAGAATGAACTGTCCTGGTTTATAGCCTGGTGCCTTAACCATTAGATCAAAACTGGCTCTACTGTAACAATTAAAATTAGGACAATATTTTTTTCCAATTATTGTCATTCTGTAACAACCCAAATACAGTGTCATAATAGCAAGACTCTTTCAGAGAAACAACCCAAAAAATACATGTTTGCGCTCATGGTTATTCACATATTATAGTGGATGTAAGACTTACTGTTTGGTGGCCCTGTTGCTTGGTAAGGTGGATAGGAAGCTGAAATGGCTGGTCGAGAAAAGACTGGAGGTTCGTCTCCAAATACCACAATCATAACTGGAATCAGTCCTATCAAATCAAATTGTGGCTGGAAGTTAAAGCAGAGAAGACAGTTACGGTACTTTTTTTCTTCTACAAAAACAGTTTGGTTGCTCACTATCTGTACCGACAGATTCATCATCTCATCAGTTGCTGAAAATTAGCTGGTTATCCTTTTCTTCTATGCTAAGATTTCACTCATCTTAGTTGTCATTCAATTAACAGAAGCTGTCAAAACTGAAAAAATAGCAGACCACAGGGAACATGCTTCATGATACTGTGAATTCACATCAATGAAGTATACTAATTACAGGCAACAACAATGGTTATTTCAGTTGCAAATCTTAATAACCCCAAAGGAAACATTGCATTGTTAATATTTAAACTTTGTAAGATTCTAATATTATATTCAACAGAGCCTCAAGTGTCCAAGTTCATTTTCCTATTATATTAAACAGCCAGAGGAAGAGTTTATTATTAACGCTTAAAAACCTTAAAATTATACTTACATGTTTCCATTCATGTAGATATGGAAGATATATCCTGCCATTTGCATCAACATGCTTTCCAGTTTTAATTGTCATCGAACTAGTTGGCTTAACAAAACAGATTGGGGGATTGAATGGATATGTATCCAGTAGCCACAGGCATATTGGGATGTTGTAAATGTTGCCTAAAGAGATTTTTAAAAATGATGTTATATATCCTTGTTGATAATAAATGGTTCTGTGATAAAATACTGAGGTGGCATAGTTGTTACTATATTTAAGTGCATAGGAATGGTCTTGAAACACAAAACTGAAGTATTTTTATAAGCACATAAAACATGGCTCTGGAAATTAATAAGGTATTAGGAAAGCAAGTCCATTATCCCAAGCATCTGATACTAAGTTACACTGCGTATAACAATTTTCCTCAGTTTTGTCCACTTTTGATACTGGTGGACTTATTTGCATTTTATCACACTGAATCTTCTAATCCTCCTCAGCCCTCAGAAACCAAAACAAAAATTGTAGGTGTTCACCACCCCTCCTCATTTTCCATTATCTGTTCCAGACAGATGATGAAGAGTTAAAGTTTTTGAGGAGCTAACTCCAAGGGGGGTGAAGATGAGAAGGGGAAAACAATGTTATTTACACACAATACAGAGACTGGCTGGGAGTTCTGGGAAGCTAGGTATAAGCATGCAACCTGTTTTGGAAAAGAAGACTTCTAGTAAAACATTGACCCTGCATCAGATTGCTTGTAGAGAATCAAAGGAATAGGTCCTAATATCTTTTGTAAACGTGTCCCTGAAAACTTGAATTGTCATAATTGGTTAACCACCGCAACATCATATGACATAGCTAACTTTGGAGATAGTCATACAAATCTGGAACAGACAGCCATGTCCAATGTATCTCTGAAGCCTTTCGGGAGGTCAATTTCTATGAATTATATACGGGTAATTTTTTAATCCAATCTGATTGGATGTAATTTGCCTATATTGTCACCTGTTTTCTGCAGTCATCTGAAGCTAGGGAATGTTCCAGGAGACTGAGATTATTTAAAAAAATGTGAAGTCTTGATATTGATATCTCAACCCAATCTTCCCTACCTGCATGGCATCTGTCCCATACTGATCCGCACAGAAATGCTCACGCATCCTCCCCAACCTGCACAATACCACACGCACACCTTGTACCCTCCCTGACCCAGGCAGTGTCTCTTACTGTTTTGATATCCAACTCACAGCTATCTTGGAAAAAAGTTATTATATAAGAACCTGCTCCTATAAAACGGAAGTAGTGAAATCTCTGGTCCAAGTCTTCTTATACTCTTATCATTGCAGAAAGTTGATAACCGATTAATAGCACATTATGAACAAATTCCCCCAGGTGAACTGACAAATTCTGTGTTCAACATCTATCTGATCAGGATTCAGAGATAACTACAGCAATATAGTCAATTTCACCATAGCAACTAGCAGAATATGCCAGCAGATACAAGCAATCAGATTTCCTTTGCCATGAAAGCTCAAAACTTCTTTGTAATAGGGTTTTACTCACAATTCCTGACATTTCTCATCAGCTGTTATTGAGCTTCTTCTGCTATGTTAGTGCTAAATGAAGGGTAACACATTTAAACTACTTTAATGCTAACTATATTGGTATCTGTGAGCATCATGACAGACAGATATGTAGAGGTTATGCAAAGCATTCAAATGAGACGCTTCATAATGTGTGGGAACATGGAATATAGGGCGTGTCAAATTTTTCAACTTTCAGTTTCCAAACATGAGGGGTGCTCACAAGTTGTGACAGGCCTTGGGGATTCTAAATATATTTTGGTTACTTTAATATAATTTAGAGATGCTTGGCAAATAACGACATAAATATCATAACTTTTTAACATTTTGCTTGTTTCATTTGACAGGTTCAGCTGTCTTTCTCTTTTTGTTAAACATTATTTTGTCTGAGTGTGTTAATACTGCTGGCCTCGTTTCCTGTGTGATAACTAATCCGTAATGGTTCTAAAAAAAGAACAAGACTGGGATCATTCACTCATATGAGCAACCTAACTGGGACTAGCAGAGACCTCTTGCTGTCTGAGCTCCCAACACTGCGAGAGATGGCCTACTGTTAAGAGAACAAAGTAGTGATGATGCTAGAAACTACCCCGCAGCCAGTCTTGCAAGAGACATATATCCAAAACTGCTTGAAAAGTGGGAATGAATGAACAGTTCTTTTGTGACCTGTTGTAAATTCACAAGTGACAATCTCGAACAAGATACGAGAGCTGGGATCAAGCCAAAAACATATCTCTTGGAAGGACAGCTAGAAGTCAAAGAGACTTCCATTGTGAAACTTGACAAACTTACATCCTCAACTGCAAGTGTCAAATTGTTCTGTGTGCTGAATTCGGCTGCATAAAAGAAGCTCACATTAACTGTACCAGCCCTAAAGGAGACGAAGATACCATTGAAGGAACTTATTTTAATTAAAGGTCACAGAAATAAGATTGGTTCTTTCAGATCGCACCAGATAGGTTTGCCAGATGTGCCCGAGCAACAACTAGACAAAAGGCAAAAGCAATAAGACAATGAGAGACAAAGGCTCGCTAAGTATAAGCAGAGAAGCATTCCAGACATTTGATACTGACAAATGAAGTAATTATGATGAAAATAAAAGACAGCCGACTGATGATGACGAGGAACGTTATGGAAGTTATGAAGAGGCTCATTTCAAAATAAAAGACAGAATACAATAGATTGGAAATAACAAATGTCACTATGCAGAGCCCAAGGTATGGTATTGATCTACATGCCACTGCTGCCATTACCACAGCCGCCTGAAGAAGCTGATCATCGAAGAAGAGAAGAGACTTGTAGTTGACCACAATAAAGTCAGGAGAGCCCAGGAAAAAAATATGAAGTCACTAGATCAAGAATTTGATGAGCTCTATAAAGAGGGCAAAATAGAATATATCTATGGCCATATAGATGCAACTAAAGTTATGCTGAAAGCAAACAATTCAGACCAGCAATTCCCCAGTACCATCAAAGAAGAACATTATTCTGTGTCCAGTGAGCTGGGTGGAAGATATCTTTATCATTTCACTCCAGAGAAAAGATCAAAACTAGGAAGTCCTGCTCGAGTGATTTCAGATAATCTGATGTATTATACGAAGAAGAAAGGCACCGACAAAAGTTTGAAGGCCACTGGAGGAGATTCTACAAATGTTAATACTGGCTGTGAAGGTGGTGCCAAACTTGACCGGAAGTTGACCTGGTTGGTGTGTGCACTTCACGCAAATGAATTACTCCTAGGACACTTAATCACAAAATTGGATGGGAAGATCTTGTCTAACAACAAATGGACAGGTAAAAGTGGCAACACGCAACAGAACTTGACACTGATCCTTCATTCACCAGAGTTTCAATTGATGAGCCTCTCATTTCACTGAGTGTTGTAAAAGATCTCTGTACTGATCAAGCGCATGGATATAGGATCACACAGGCAATAAGGACAGGAGAACTTCTCACAAATTTGGCTCTTCTGAAAATTGGCCCAGTAAGCCATTCCCGCTGGTTGACAACTGCAAATAGGCTTTGTCGAATATGAGTTTCAAACATGGCTTTAAAGACAAAACTCTCCAAAATTTAAGAATGATAGCTGAATACATTGTTGGTGTGTACTACCCTTGCTGCATCAACATCAAAGTAAACATTCCTGGATTGAAGGTCAGTGTCATGTGTTGATCCAGCTGCAGCATTTCAGACTGCAAAAGAACGCTGTAGTAGATGTTTTGCCAACCATTCGCTCAGCATGGTATGCTTTCAGTGAAATAATAAGGCAGACATTCTTGTGTTCAGATGACATTCAAGAGAGGAGAGCTGGTGTGCAAAAGATCATTGACTTGAGGCAGACAATGACACGCCGGGAGATTTTACTGCACATGCAAGAAAAATGCCTTTAATCAACACCCGATCATCCACTCTGCTGGAGCCAATTGACTGGTTTGAAGGTGTACATGAGCCACCTTTGACATGCAAACTGACTACAGTAGAAATAACGAAGTTCATTGACGAACCAATACAAGCACCACAGTGGCCCTGTCATGCCCAATCACTAGAGAGATGCGTGAAACAGGTCAGAGAGGCAGCAAGCAGAGAGTATACACATGAGAAAAGCAAGTTGGCACTTGATGTCAAAGAAGAATCAAAACAAGAATCAAAACAAGACTTGATGAAACTAGCTTAAACATTTTTGTAACTCAGATAATTGCTTTCTGATGTTAGTTTGTGATTGCATGGATTTTTTTTTTGCTTACCTAGATAAGACTCATGCAGAAAAAAACTTTAATTTTTGTAGCACATAGTGTAATTTTGAGAAGATAAAATTAACAGTATTTGGGTTACAAGAGACTTTTGTGGGGTATACGATCAGATGTGGATTTACCATACCAAGCTAAACATTGTGCAATTGCAAAAATAACAGCAGGTTTGAATTCTTGGTGTAAAAACACTTATTTTTAAAACCCCTCACTATAAAAAAAATGCAAAAATTAATTTTCACCCCATTAAATGACACGCCCTACATTGGATAATATGTCTTTGAATCACCATCAGCCACATTTTTTGAACAACATGAGAAGCTCTCCTTCTAGTTGCAAATGAATAGCTACTTTGCTTTCAAATCATCTCATTCAAATGCTTGATATAGTTAATTATGTTGCAGAGGCTTGTATCTACCTGGACTTTGCCAATTCTGTTCCAAAGTAATACCACCTAACCACATGAGAAGAGATAGGAAATTATAAATTGTTTTGCTTTGAGATGGTAATTTTTAGACTGCAACAAGTCTGTGTTTTAGTTTTGTTTTCACTGTTCTGACTGATTTAAAGCAAGGTATCTGAAATACGCAAACGAAATACAATGTTATAAAATGAAGAATACAGTTCATGATAGTCCTCGACTTACAATCATAAACAAGCCCGGAATTACAGTCATGGCAGATATTAAGCAGGATTTTACTACTTTTTTTGCACTGGTCATTAAGTGAACACCATGGTTACTAAAATCCATTTTAGCCAATGGCCATTTTTTTTTTTGCCAGAAACTGGCAAAAATTCCAAAAATCAGGACGCTGCAAAAGACTGTAAATGTGCATCAACTGCCTAGCACCGAAATGTAATCATGTGACTGCAGTGCATATATGTGCATGTGGCCATCAGAACTCTAGAACCAGGTTATAATATTTTTTTGGGGGGTCCATTGTAACTTTGAATAGTTGCTAAGCGACTGATCATTAAGCAAAGACTACCTGTACAGAAACAGTGGTTTCAAATAATCTATACAAACAGTTCAAAATACATACCTCTGTAATTTACAGGAATGGTTCCAGTAAGGCTCATCAATTCTCTTGATGAACCATCATTAAAAACTGAAAAGAAGCAATGATGTATTCAATATACGATCACAGACATTGAGTACATTAACAAAAATAAGCATATCAACTCAGTATCAATACTTCATTCTGACTAGAAATAAGCACATCTTCTAAGAAAATAAATTCTGTACAGTGTAAAGTGTTTGGCATGTCATTTTGTGCCTTTTAGATAGCCATGATTTTTTCACTGTAGGTTCTATGACAAATGCAGTTTGCCAGATACTGCAACTCAAGAAAATTATACTCTTTTAAAAATGAATTGGTTACAGAAATTTTCAAAACAGACATCAAGTGAAAATAATATGTGATCTAAATGAAGAATATATTATTAGTTTCTACCTTACTTATTTTTTTCCTCAAATGAGTGACTACTGGTACTTCTACCAGTAGAAATAATAACTACTGGTACTTCTAATATTAGAAAGCAAAACAAGATTGTGTATTAGCTTTATGACCTGACATCACTCACTAAAATAGCTTAATTATGAGGCAATCATATAATCTTGTTTCACTTCCTCAGTACAGATAGTCCTCACTTAACAACCACAGTTAGAACCAGCAACTCCAGTATAAGTGATAGTTAAGTAAAACATGTGACTATACCTGGCTTACAATGTAAGTTATGTTGTGGTTATTAAGGGAATCATCAAGTGACTGCAACCTGTGAGTTCAATGTAACTCCTTGTTGTCTTTACTTATGGGAAGCCAGCTATGAAGCTCACAAATGGCTATCATGTGACTATGGGATCCCGCTATGGCCATAAGTTTGAGGAACAATTTTAAATCGCTTTTTCAGCGCTGTTGTACAAATAGTTCTTGACCTATGAGCATTTAATGACTTTCAAAGTTATGATAGTGCTGAAAAAAGTGACTTCTGACTAGTCTTCTCACTATTATCCTGATGTCCCTACGATCATATGGTTGCAATTCAGATCTTGGCAACTGGTATGTATTTATGGCAGCTGCAGTCTCCTACAGTCACACGAATGTGATTTGCACCTTTCCATCTGACTTCCAAAAAGCAAAGTCAATGGGGAAGGTTGCAAATCAAGATCGCTTGTCTTCTTAATGATTGCAGTGATTCACTTAACAACGGCAAAACAGATATAAAATTGGGTGCAGTCACATGATTCCTCACCTAATGACTACATGACTTCAACAATGAATTTTCCAATTCCAATTGTGGTTGTATGTCAAGGACTAACTTTAACTTTGAGTGGTCACTAAACAGGTTAGTTGTTAAATGAGGAATACCTCAGTAAAACTATTTCCTTGAAATGCAATAAATTGACTATATATTACTATATAATAGCTGAATGTTAAGAAAAACCATACTGCAAAAATACAGAACACTGCAATTTACCATAGTTATCCATAACAGGTTTGAGATCTTTGTACTGGGCAGTAACGATGACAGTTTCCTGAACAGCCAAGTCTCTGTACTTGTACTAGAGAAAAAGAAAAATAATGTTTTAAAACACTTCTAACAGCAAACCTATAGATCAGCTTATTAGTGTTTGGAATCTTCAACTGCAGGTTATGACATATGAAGTTTTATGATCACAATGTGCTTTACCTTAAAACATTTTTACCTGTGAAATTGTTCTGTGGGATTATCAACAGGAATTGCAAAGCAAGCACAATTAATCAGGGCAGTTATAATTGTATCTCATGATACAAATGTGAAATTAGAATGATCCTATTCCATGTTATTTAGATGGAGGTCCAGAAAATAAGGCATTTTCTAATGAATCAACATTAGGAAAATCACATTGCAATTACATAACGTGTAAATAAATCAAGAGTTAAGCACTTAGGACAGTCCAGAAGTTGCTGAATCCCAGCACTCCTTATCACTGTTCATTCCTGTTTGGTGCTGTAAAAGGAGACTGGAGATACCTGGAGGACCACAGACTTCCAATCTTTAAGGTGGAAGGATATGGGCTTCTTCCAATGGTGCCACTCCACATACAGGAATGGCTTCTAGCACTTGAGCCTATTATTCCTTTCCTGCATTCTTCATAATTGCTTTGGAGAGTTGGATGATTTGCAGGAAAGAAAATGTGGGGATAAAAATAAGAAAAACTCCAGCTATAGCAGAGTTGTACTTCCATAACATCAGAAACAGTATATACACAGAAACACACATAGAAATATGTATGTGTAGAATAAATATTAATCAGCTGATTGTGGAGATAGACAGCAAGCTGTAAATACCATTTCCTAGCAAAACTGTCCGTCTGCTTCCTCAATATCACTGTTTATGGTATAACAAATATTAAAACCTTTTAAAACTCACTTAATTCTTCTTCATCCTCCAATATAAGTGTGTTTGCAAACCCACACATATAAGTTATCTTATGGTTTACAAAATTATCCACAAACTTTTTTTAAAAAGTTGATAAACATCTTCTACGTAGAATATGCAATAATCACATTATATTTCTCTGCCAACCCTTCAAGATGATGCATTATCCACAACAAGTCCAGATGCCAAAATGACAATATTCATGTTCTGACATCTAATACAAGTGAGTTGCAGCATTTGCATGATGATGCCATTTGCATGCATTGTCATCTGACCTTCTCAACCTGCATTGAAATGGCATTTTATATCCCACATCCAGGTGACAGAGAGCGCACATAAAAGGCAGAAAATAAAAAAGGGGGAAATTCTCATATATTAAAAGACATATTTATTAAAGTGTAAGAGAAGCCTAAAAGCAGTGATTTTTGTACCAAATTCATTTTTCAAATGTGTGAAAAAATGTCTTTAGTAAGTTTATTTCTACTTCCTTGTATTTCTTTAAGATAAGCCCTACTATGTAGCTAATTTTTTTAAAAAAGAGAGAAAATAAGGAGCAGCTAATTGTAAAATGTTCTGGGGGGAAAAGGAAACAAAACAACGGGAGACTAACCGAAAACTTGCAAAAGGCAAACCAAGCAAAGGGTTACAGAGAAAGACCAGTGGCTTTGTATTTGTCCTGAATGCTAAGACAATTTATAGCACACAAAACCAATAGAATATACAAGCCCACCAAATAGTCTTGTATATTCACTTTCAAAGACAAGGAAGGACTCCAAACTTCCTGCACCCTGGTCCAATCTAATGAGAAAAAAAGAAATTGCTCCAAGGCTTTTCAGACACCAAATTCAGCTCCTATCTCTTTCTCCTGAGATAACTAGTCTCCAGCAGTCCCTAACACAAGGCTATCTGAGAACTAAGAAGAGGGTAACGATCTACAGGGGAGGAGCACTTGTTTTCTTTTCAGGGCTGTAGAATAAGCTTTCAAAGAAACATTCAGCCTTTCTCCCAATAAGGACTACTCCTGCAAAAAGAGAACTACTGACCTGCAGAAATTTAGTTTTTTATTTTAAGGCCCCGCTTATCAAGTCAGGGATGCAAGGGCGGAGAAACTAGAAGAGTCCAAGAAGCCTTGTGCTTTTGGGAGAACTGTCTAATTTCAAGATTAGCAGCTGACTTGCAGGAGATTGCTCTTCAACTAAGAAGCAGAGTTTTCAAAAATTATGGACCACTTATAATCAGATGGGCTCACTGGAAATTCCAGACATTGGAAATTAGAAAATTTCCTGTAATTATAAGCCTCCTGGACCACCAGGGATGAGAGAAAACTGACTTCGATATTTTTCACACACACACACCCCTTTAGGCTGTTCGTGTTGAATTTGGAGCCGGTTGTTGGAATAGGCAGGCGCCCAAAGTTTTAGCCACTGTTTATTTGTGGGTGCAAAAGTTGGTCTCCGACGCAAACACCGTCAGTTCATGGGGGGGGGGGGAGTGAAAGGCGAACGTCTCGGAAGGATCTGTCTTCCCGAAAGGGAAGGCGTCTTGCCTTTTGGCTCTACCGTTGCGCCCCCCTCCCATCCCCTCCACCAAAAAAAGACCGGGCAGAGAGGCCTTCGAAGAGGGCGACTGGGCTGAGCCGACTCAAAGGCTGCTTAGAGAAGGGACGCTTCAGCAGCAGGCGGGCCTTTACCTTAACAAGCATTTTCTTCAGTTGACTCTCGGACAAGGCCATGGCGGCGGCGGCGGCCCTTCTACGACCCTCACCCGCTACTCTCAACTCCCGGACCAACAAGAACCTTTCGGAGCTCCGCTTCCGACAGCCTCCGCGATCCGTTTCCGCTCGGCGATATCGCGAAACGTCACTTCCGGCGGCTAGCTGTTTCTCTCTCCCCTCGACCAGAAAAAAAAAAAGTAATAGAGTTTTCACTTTAGTCCCTCTGCGAAGGCAAATCATAGAGAGAGTCGGAGGGCGATCCGATTTTACGGTCTGTTCTGGGTTGTAGTTAATTGGATAGAAATGGGGCGTGTATTAATCACTAAGGTATGCGACTAAGAGCAGAGAGGCTCAGATTCTAATCCTCCCCCATTGAAAACAAAAAAGCT
Source organism: Oxyrhabdium leporinum (assembly GCA_032468155.1). Lineage (NCBI taxonomy): Eukaryota > Metazoa > Chordata > Lepidosauria > Squamata > Cyclocoridae > Oxyrhabdium > Oxyrhabdium leporinum. Next base: position 97,811 of record JANHFL010003115.1, read on the forward strand.
ATTCGACATGTGTGCGAGAAAGAGATGAGAGGGAGAAAAAGAGAAATGAGAAAGTGATGGAGGGAGAGAACGAGAGAGAGGAAAAAGAGAAACAACTGAGAGAGAGAGAGAAGCGGGAGTCACTGAAGCAGTCGGTGTGAGCTTAAAAGGACTCCGGAGGATGGTAGAGGACAGGAAGGCCTGGAAGAACGTTGTCCACGGGGTCGCGATGGGTCGGATACGACTTTGCCACTTGATCAAAGTTGGGGTATAAACGGGGGCGAGCTTCAAATTTTTTAGCAAAGGGTTCTCCCCGCCCTAATGACTGACTGAGTGGGTGGGTGTGGCCTGTTGGTCATGTGACTGGTGGGCGTGGCCTGTTGGTCATGTGACTGGGTGGGCGTGGCCAACTCAACGTCGCTTCTTTTGCCCTAATTACTTGAATAGTAAAATGTAAAATGACTATTTTATTAGATAATAAATTATATTGATTTCTCTGCAAAATAACTAAAATGCCATCAACTTAATTACATTCAGGAATGAAAAACAGTTTCATATTTT